>JACSVZ010000924.1:0-12116 GCA_014706295.1 Lycocorax pyrrhopterus obiensis
AAAGCTTCCGAGCTGGCTGTCTTGGAACTGGAGCAAAGCCTTCAAGGGGTGGACGGCCGAGAAACCCATTGCCTTCTGCCGTTCCCACCCTTTGGCCAAGTAGCGTAGAAAGCCTTTGGAGAGATGGTGAAATTGCACTTGCATTCTTCCCTCGACCCCCTGGCCAGCCTCTGTGTGGTGTTTCTCTCGTTGTATGCCTGCTGGGAACAAGGACACAGGGGAGCCTTTGTGATGCTGTGGCAGCGTGCATGGAAGACAGACAGACAGACAGACAGACAGACAGAAAAGATTAACCGAAGCAACAGAAAGGAAAGACACACAGAAAGAAAGAAAAAGATTCTATGTGGTGCATGCGGAATGGTTTCTTCTGGGAGGCAAACGCTGAGGAATCATGAGAGCCCCAGCCCTCCCTTCCTCTTCTCTCCCTTCGGTTCGTGTATCTGAGCTGGAGTCATATGGTATGGAATATGCCCTTGGCTGGGAGAGAGTTGAGAGTGCCACAGAAGTGGCCGTGGCACTGTTTGCATGCTGTCCCTGCTGCTTCGCTCGCAGCCACTGCCGGGCCAGTACCTTCTGAGGCCAGCCACTCCTAAAGCAAGGGCCCACTGCGGACACTGCAGGGGCTGATTGGAAGCCAGCCGCCATGGGTGACACAGCGAGGGGCTGCACGCGAATCCACCAGGTGCTTTTGTGACGCGGTGGGCTCCCAGGAGAGCCTTTATGATGCTGCGCAACGCTCCATGGAAGCCTGGCTTCCCACTGTGACACTACAGATGCTCAGGGAAACCCAGGAGAGCCTTTGTGCTGATGGCTGCTGCACCTGCACATGGAAGCCTGGCTCCACTGTGGACACTACAGCGAGCTCAGGGAACCCAGGAGAGCCTTGTGTGAATGCTGTGGCACCTGCACAGGAAGCCTGGCTCCACTGTGACACCAGTAAATCTCAGGGAAGCCAGGGAGAGCCTTTTGTGATGGCTGTGCACCTGCACAGAAGCCTGGCTCCCACTGTGACACCACAGGAAGCTCAGGGAACCCAGGAGAAGCTTTGTGATGCTGTGGGAACCTGCACAGAAGCCTGGCTCCACTGTGACCACAGAAGCTCAGGGAACCCAGGAGAGCCTTTGTGATGCTGTGAACTGCACAGAAGCCTGGCTCCACTGTGACGCCACACAGCTCAGGGAAGCCAGGAGAGCCTTTGTGATGCTGTGCACCTGCACAGAAGCCTGGCTCCACTGTGACACCACAGGTGCTCAGGGAACCCAGGAGAGCCTTTGTGATGCTGTGGAACTGCATGGATGCTGGCTCCACTGTGGCACCACAGTGCTCAGGGAAGCCAGGAGAGCCTTTGTGATGCTGTGGAACTGCACAGAAGCCTGGCTCCACTGTGACACCAGAAGCTCAGGGAAGCCAGGAGAGCCTTTGTGATGCTGTGCACCTGCACAGAAGCCTGGCTCACTGTGACACCACAGAAGCTCGGGAACCCAGGAGAGCCTTTGTGATGCTGTGGAACTGCACAGAAGCCTGGCTCCACTGTGACACCACAGAAGCTCAGGGAACCCAGGAGAGCCTTTGTGATGCTGTGAACTGCACAGAAGCCTGGCTCCACTGTGACACCACAGAAGCTCAGGGAAGCCAGGAGAGCCTTTGTGATGCTGTGCACCTGCACGGAAGCCTGGCTCTACTGTGACACCAGTAAATCTCAGGGAATCCAAGGAGAGTCTTGGTGATGCTGTGCAAGCAACCATGAGCGTGGCTGCACTGTGACACCACCGAAGGCCAGGGCCCCGAGGAGTATGGGTGCTGTCAAAGCCTTAGCTGAGAATTTCTTCTGCTCTCTGCAGCATTTTGGGAGAGCTGTCTCTTTCCCATGCTAGTGATTGAAACAATGTTTCGGTCTTGTCAACGTCTTTCACCTGCAAACGGTTTTGCATGATTGGTGTGGTTGCAAGCAGAAAAAGCTTCCGAGCTGGCTGTCTTGGAACTTGAGCAAAGCCTTCAAGGGGTGGACGGCCGAGAAACCCATTGCCTTCTGCCGTTTCCCACCCTTTGGCCAAGTAGCGTAGAAAAGCCTTTGGAGAGATGGTGAAATTGCTTGCATTTCTCCCTGACTGGAGTCTTGTGTGGTTTCTCTCGTGATGCCTGCTGGGAACAAGGACACAGGGGAGCCTTTGTGATGCTGTGCACGTGCATGGAGGAAAGAAAGAAGGAAAGAAGGAAAGAAGGAAAGAAGGAAAGAAGGAGAAGAAAGGAAAGAAGGAAAGAAAGAAAGAAAGAAAGAAAGAAGAAAGAAAGAAAGAAAGAAAGAAAGAAAGAAAATAATTCTATGTGTGCATGTGCAATGGTTTCTCTGGGAGGCAAATGCTGAGGAATCATGAGAGCCCCCAGCCCTCCCTTCCTCTTCTCTCCCTTCGGTTCGTGTATCTGAGCTGGAGTCATAAGGTATGGAATATGCCCGTGGCTGGGAGAGAGTTGAGAGTGGCCACAGAAGTGGCCGTGGCACTGTCTGCATGCTGTCCCTGCTGCTTCGCTCCCAGCCACTCCCAGTACAGGACCTGGGAGCCAGCCACTCCTAAAGCCAAGGGCCTGCTGGGACACTGCAGGAGCTGGTGGAAGCCAGCCGCCATGGTGACACAGCGAGGCTGCACAGAATGCACGGTGCTTTGTGAGCCGGTGGCTCCCAGGAGAGCCTTTATGATGCTGCGCACCTCCATGGAAGCCTGGCTCCACTGTGACACCACAGATGCTCAGGGAAGCCAGGAGAGCCTTTGTGATGCTGTGCACCTGCACAGAAGCCTGGCTCCACTGTGACACCACAGAAGCTCAGGGAAGCCAGGAGAGCCTTTGTGATGCTGTGCACCTGCACGGAAGTCTGGCTCTACTGTGACACCACAGAAGCTCCGGGAAGCCAGGAGAGCCTTTGTGATGCTGTGCACCTGCACAGAAGCCTGGCTCCACTGTGACACCACAGGTGCTCAGGGAACCCAGGAGAGCCTTTGTGATGCTGTGCACCTGCACAGAAGCCTGGCTCTACTGTGACACCGCAGAAGCTCAGGGAAGCCAGGAGAGCCTTTGTGATGCTGTGGAACTGCATGGATGCTTGGCTCTACTGTGACACCACAGAAGCTCCGGGAACCCAGGAGAGCCTTTGTGATGCTGTGCAACTGCACGGAAGCCTGGCTCTACTGTGACACCAGTAAATCTCAGGGAACACAGGAGAGCCTTGGTGATGCTGTGCAAGCAACCATGAGCGTTGGCTGCACTGGTGACCACCACCGAAGCCCAGGGCCCCGCAGGAGTATGGGTGCTGTCAAAGCCTTAGCTGAGAATTTTCTTCTGCTCTCTGCCAGCATTTTTGGGAAGAAGCTGTCTCTTTCCCATGGCTAGTGATTGAAACAATGTTCGGTCTTGTCAGCACTGGTCTTTCACCCATCCTGTGATGCAAACGGTCCGGTTGTTCTGCCATTGATTCCGGTGTGGTTGCAAGGCGCAAGAAAGCTTCCGAGCTGGGCTGTCTTGGAACTTGAGCCAATAGGCCTTTCAACGGGTGGGACGGCCGAGAAACCCCATTGCCTTCTGCCGTTTCCACCCCTTTGGCCAAGTAGCGTAGAAAAGCCTTTGAGAGATGGTGAAATTGCTTGCATTTCTCCCTGAGCCTGGAGTCTTGTGTGGTTTCTCTCGTGATGCCTGCTGGGAACAAGGACACAGGGGAGCCTTTGTGATGCTGTGCAGGTGCATGGAAGACAGACAGACAGACAGACAGACAGACAGAAAGAAAGAAAGAAAGAAAGAAAGAAAGAAAGAAAGAAAGAAAAAGATTCTATGTGTGCATGCGGAATGGTTTCTCTGGGAGGCAAACGCTGAGGAATCATGAGAGCCCCCAGCCCCTCCCTTCCTCTTCTCTCCCTTCGGTTCGTGTATCTGAGCTGGAGTCATATGGTATGGAATATGCCCTTGGCTGGGAGAGAGTTGAGAGTGGCCACAGAAGTGGCCGTGGCACTGTTTGCATGCTGTCCCTGCTGCTTCGCTCGCAGCCACTGCCGGGCCAGTACCTCTGAGCCAGCCACTCCTAAAGCCAAGGGCCCACTGGGACACTGCAGGGGCTGATGGAAGCCAGCCGCCATGGTGACACAGCGAGGCTGCACCGAATCCACGGTGCTTTGTGACGCGGTGGCTCCCAGGAGAGCCTTTATGATGCTGCGCACCTCCATGGAAGCCTGGCTCCACTGTGACACCACAGAAGCTCAGGGAACCCAGGAGAGCCTTTGTGATGCTGTGCAAACACATGGAACCCTGGCTCCACTGTGACACCACAGAAGCTCAGGGAAGCCAGGAGAGCCTTTGTGATGCTGTGGAACTGCACGAAGCCTGGCTCCACTGTGACACCACAGAAGCTCAGGGAAGCCAGGAGAGCCTTTGTGATGCTGTGGAACTGCACGGAAGCCTGGCTCCACTGTGACACCACAGAAGCTCAGGGAAGCCAGGAGAGCCTTTGTGATGCTGTGCACCTGCACAGAAGCCTGGCTCCACTGTGACACTACAGGTGCTCAGGGAACCCAGGAGAGCCTTTGTGATGCTGTGCACCTGCACAGAAGCCTGGCTCCACTGTGACACCACAGGTGCTCAGGGAACCCAGGAGAGCCTTTGTGATGCTGTGCACCCTGCACAGAAGCCTGGCTCCACTGTGACACCACAGGTGCTCAGGGAACCAGGAGAGCCTTTGTGATGCTGTGGAACTGCATGGATGCTTGGCTCCACTGTGGCACCACAGAAGCTCAGGGAAGCCAGGAGAGCCTTTGTGATGCTGTGCAACTGCACGGAAGCCTGGCTCTACTGTGACACCAGTAAATCTCAGGGAAGCCAGGAGAGCCTTTGTGATGCTGTGCAACTGCACAGAAGCCTGGCTCCACTGTGACACCAGTAAATCTCAGGGAAGCCAGGAGAGCCTTTGTGATGCTGTGCACCTGCACAGAAGCCTGGCTCCACTGTGACACCACAGAAGCTCAGGGAAGCCAGGAGAGCCTTTGTGATGCTGTGGAACTGCACAGAAGCCTGGCTCCACTGTGACACCAGCTAAATCTGCAGGGAAGCCAGGAGAGCCTTTGTGATGCTGTGCAACTGCACGGAAGCCTGGCTCCACTGTGACACCACAGAAGCTCAGGGAAGCCAGGAGAGCCTTTGTGATGCTGTGCAACTGCACAGAAGCCTGGCTCCACTGTGACACCAGTAAATCTCAGGGAACCCAGGAGAGCCTTTGTGATGCTGTGCACCTGCACAGAAGCCTGGCTCCACTGTGACACCACAGAAGCTCAGGGAACCCAGGAGAGCCTTTGTGATGCTGTGGAACTGCACAGAAGCCTGGCTCCACTGTGACACCAGTAAATCTCAGGGAACCCAGGAGAGCCTTTGTGATGCTGTGGAACTGCACAGAAGCCTGGCTCCACTGTGACACCACAGAAGCTCAGGGAAGCCAGGAGAGCCTTTGTGATGCTGTGGAACTGCACAGAAGCCTGGCTCCACTGTGACACCAGTAAATCTCAGGGAATCCAGGAGAGTCTTGGTGATGCTGTGCAAGCAACCATGAGCGTGGCTGCACTGTGACACCACCGAAGCCCAGGGCCCCGAGGAGTATGGGTGCTGTCAAAGCCTTAGCTGAGAATTTCTTCTGCTCTCTGCAGCATTTTGGGAGAGCTGTCTCTTTCCCATGCTAGTGATTGAAACAATGTTTCGGTCTTGTCAACGTCTTTCACCTGCAAACGGTTTTGCATGATTGGTGTGGTTGCAAGCAGAAAAAGCTTCCGAGCTGGCTGTCTTGGAACTTGAGCAAAGCCTTCAAGGGGTGGACGGCCGAGAAACCCATTGCCTTCTGCCGTTTCCCACCCTTTGGCCAAGTAGCGTAGAAAAGCCTTTGGAGAGATGGTGAAATTGCTTGCATTTCTCCCTGAGCCTGGAGTCTTGTGTGGTTTCTCTCGTGATGCCTGCTGGGAACAAGGACACAGGGGAGCCTTTGTGATGCTGTGCAGGTGCATGGAAGACAGACAGACAGACAGACAGACAGACAGAAGAAAGAAAGAAAGAAAGAAAGAAAGAAAGAAAGAAAGAAAGAAAGAAAAAGATTCTATGTGTGCATGCGGAATGGTTTCTCTGGGAGGCAAACGCTGAGGAATCATGAGAGCCCCCAGCCCTCCCTTCCTCTTCTCTCCCTTCGGTTCGTGTATCTGAGCTGGAGTCATATGGTATGGAATATGCCCTTGGCTGGGAGAGAGTTGAGAGTGGCCACAGAAGTGGCCGTGGCACTGTTTGCATGCTGTCCCTGCTGCTTCGCTCGCAGCCACTGCCGGGCCAGTACCTCTGAGCCAGCCACTCCTAAAGCCAAGGGCCCACTGGGACACTGCAGGGGCTGATGGAAGCCAGCCGCCATGGTGACACAGCGAGGCTGCACCGAATCCACGGTGCTTTGTGACGCGGTGGCTCCCAGGAGAGCCTTTATGATGCTGCGCACCTCCATGGAAGCCTGGCTCCACTGTGACACCACAGAAGCTCAGGGAAGCCAGGAGAGCCTTTGTGATGCTGTGCAACTGCACGGAAGCCTGGCTCTACTGTGACACCAGTAAATCTCAGGGAAGCCAGGAGAGCCTTTGTGATGCTGTGCAACTGCACAGAAGCCTGGCTCCACTGTGACACCAGTAAATCTCAGGGAAGCCAGGAGAGCCTTTGTGATGCTGTGCACCTGCACAGAAGCCTGGCTCCACTGTGACACCACAGAAGCTCAGGGAAGCCAGGAGAGCCTTTGTGATGCTGTGGAACTGCACAGAAGCCTGGCTCCACTGTGACACCAGTAAATCTCAGGGAACCCAGGAGAGCCTTTGTGATGCTGTGGAACTGCACAGAAGCCTGGCTCCACTGTGACACCACAGAAGCTCAGGGAAGCCAGGAGAGCCTTTGTGATGCTGTGGAACTGCACAGAAGCCTGGCTCCACTGTGACACCAGTAAATCTCAGGGAATCCAGGAGAGTCTTGGTGATGCTGTGCAAGCAACCATGAGCGTGGCTGCACTGTGACACCACCGAAGCCCAGGGCCCCGAGGAGTATGGGTGCTGTCAAAGCCTTAGCTGAGAATTTCTTCTGCTCTCTGCAGCATTTTGGGAGAGCTGTCTCTTTCCCATGCTAGTGATTGAAACAATGTTTCGGTCTTGTCAACGTCTTTCACCTGCAAACGGTTTTGCATGATTGGTGTGGTTGCAAGCAGAAAAAGCTTCCGAGCTGGCTGTCTTGGAACTTGAGCAAAGCCTTCAAGGGGTGGACGGCCGAGAAACCCATTGCCTTCTGCCGTTTCCCACCCTTTGGCCAAGTAGCGTAGAAAAGCCTTTGGAGAGATGGTGAAATTGCTTGCATTTCTCCCTGAGCCTGGAGTCTTGTGTGGTTTCTCTCGTGATGCCTGCTGGGAACAAGGACACAGGGGAGCCTTTGTGATGCTGTGCAGGTGCATGGAAGACAGACAGACAGACAGACAGACAGACAGAAAGAAAGAAAGAAAGAAAGAAAGAAAGAAAGAAAGAAAGAAAGAAAGAAAAAGATTCTATGTGTGCATGCGGAATGGTTTCTCTGGGAGGCAAACGCTGAGGAATCATGAGAGCCCCCAGCCCTCCCTTCCTCTTCTCTCCCTTCGGTTCGTGTATCTGAGCTGGAGTCATATGGTATGGAATATGCCCTTGGCTGGGAGAGAGTTGAGAGTGGCCACAGAAGTGGCCGTGGCACTGTTTGCATGCTGTCCCTGCTGCTTCGCTCGCAGCCACTGCCGGGCCAGTACCTCTGAGCCAGCCACTCCTAAAGCCAAGGGCCCACTGGGACACTGCAGGGGCTGATGGAAGCCAGCCGCCATGGTGACACAGCGAGGCTGCACCGAATCCACGGTGCTTTGTGACGCGGTGGCTCCCAGGAGAGCCTTTATGATGCTGCGCACCTCCATGGAAGCCTGGCTCCACTGTGACACCACAGAAGCTCAGGGAACCCAGGAGAGCCTTTGTGATGCTGTGCAAACACATGGAACCCTGGCTCCACTGTGACACCACAGAAGCTCAGGGAAGCCAGGAGAGCCTTTGTGATGCTGTGGAACTGCACGGAAGCCTGGCTCCACTGTGACACCACAGAAGCTCAGGGAAGCCAGGAGAGCCTTTGTGATGCTGTGCAACCTGCACAGGAAGCCTGGCTCCACTGTGACACCACAGAGCTCAGGGAAGCCAGGAGAGCCTTTGTGATGCTGTGCACCTGCACAGAAGCCTGGCTCCACTGTGACACCACAGGTGCTCAGGGAACCCAGGAGAGCCTTTGTGATGCTGTGGAACTGCATGGATGCTTGGCTCCACTGTGGCACCACAGAAGCTCAGGGAAGCCAGGAGAGCCTTTGTGATGCTGTGCAACTGCACGGAAGCCTGGCTCTACTGTGACACCAGTAAATCTCAGGGAAGCCAGGAGAGCCTTTGTGATGCTGTGCAACTGCACAGAAGCCTGGCTCCACTGTGACACCAGTAAATCTCAGGGAAGCCAGGAGAGCCTTTGTGATGCTGTGCACCTGCACAGAAGCCTGGCTCCACTGTGACACCACAGAAGCTCAGGGAAGCCAGGAGAGCCTTTGTGATGCTGTGGAACTGCACAGAAGCCTGGCTCCACTGTGACACCAGTAAATCTCAGGGAACCCAGGAGAGCCTTTGTGATGCTGTGGAACTGCACAGAAGCCTGGCTCCACTGTGACACCACAGAAGCTCAGGGAAGCCAGGAGAGCCTTTGTGATGCTGTGGAACTGCACAGAAGCCTGGCTCCACTGTGACACCAGTAAATCTCAGGGAATCCAGGAGAGTCTTGGTGATGCTGTGCAAGCAACCATGAGCGTGGCTGCACTGTGACACCACCGAAGCCCAGGGCCCCGAGGAGTATGGGTGCTGTCAAAGCCTTAGCTGAGAATTTCTTCTGCTCTCTGCAGCATTTTGGGAGAGCTGTCTCTTTCCCATGCTAGTGATTGAAACAATGTTTCGGTCTTGTCAACGTCTTTCACCTGCAAACGGTTTTGCATGATTGGTGTGGTTGCAAGCAGAAAAAGCTTCCGAGCTGGCTGTCTTGGAACTTGAGCAAAGCCTTCAAGGGGTGGACGGCCGAGAAACCCATTGCCTTCTGCCGTTTCCCACCCTTTGGCCAAGTAGCGTAGAAAAGCCTTTGGAGAGATGGTGAAATTGCTTGCATTTCTCCCTGAGCCTGGAGTCTTGTGTGGTTTCTCTCGTGATGCCTGCTGGGAACAAGGACACAGGGGAGCCTTTGTGATGCTGTGCAGGTGCATGGAAGACAGACAGACAGACAGACAGACAGACAGAAAGAAAGAAAGAAAGAAAGAAAGAAAGAAAGAAAGAAAGAAAGAAAGAAAGAAAAAGATTCTATGTGTGCATGCGGAATGGTTTCTCTGGGAGGCAAACGCTGAGGAATCATGAGAGCCCCCAGCCCTCCCTTCCTCTTCTCTCCCTTCGGTTCGTGTATCTGAGCTGGAGTCATATGGTATGGAATATGCCCTTGGCTGGGAGAGAGTTGAGAGTGGCCACAGAAGTGGCCGTGGCACTGTTTGCATGCTGTCCCTGCTGCTTCGCTCGCAGCCACTGCCGGGCCAGTACCTCTGAGCCAGCCACTCCTAAAGCCAAGGGCCCACTGGGACACTGCAGGGGCTGATGGAAGCCAGCCGCCATGGTGACACAGCGAGGCTGCACCGAATCCACGGTGCTTTGTGACGCGGTGGCTCCCAGGAGAGCCTTTATGATGCTGCGCACCTCCATGGAAGCCTGGCTCCACTGTGACACCACAGAAGCTCAGGGAACCCAGGAGAGCCTTTGTGATGCTGTGCAAACACATGGAACCCTGGCTCCACTGTGACACCACAGAAGCTCAGGGAAGCCAGGAGAGCCTTTGTGATGCTGTGGAACTGCACGGAAGCCTGGCTCCACTGTGACACCACAGAAGCTCAGGGAAGCCAGGAGAGCCTTTGTGATGCTGTGGAACTGCACGGAAGCCTGGCTCCACTGTGACACCACAGAAGCTCAGGGAAGCCAGGAGAGCCTTTGTGATGCTGTGCACCTGCACAGAAGCCTGGCTCCACTGTGACACTACAGGTGCTCAGGGAACCCAGGAGAGCCTTTGTGATGCTGTGCACCTGCACAGAAGCCTGGCTCCACTGTGACACCACAGGTGCTCAGGGAACCCAGGAGAGCCTTTGTGATGCTGTGCACCTGCACAGAAGCCTGGCTCCACTGTGACACCACAGGTGCTCAGGGAACCCAGGAGAGCCTTTGTGATGCTGTGGAACTGCATGGATGCTTGGCTCCACTGTGGCACCACAGAAGCTCAGGGAAGCCAGGAGAGCCTTTGTGATGCTGTGCAACTGCACGGAAGCCTGGCTCTACTGTGACACCAGTAAATCTCAGGGAAGCCAGGAGAGCCTTTGTGATGCTGTGCAACTGCACAGAAGCCTGGCTCCACTGTGACACCAGTAAATCTCAGGGAAGCCAGGAGAGCCTTTGTGATGCTGTGCACCTGCACAGAAGCCTGGCTCCACTGTGACACCACAGAAGCTCAGGGAAGCCAGGAGAGCCTTTGTGATGCTGTGGAACTGCACAGAAGCCTGGCTCCACTGTGACACCAGTAAATCTCAGGGAACCCAGGAGAGCCTTTGTGATGCTGTGGAACTGCACAGAAGCCTGGCTCCACTGTGACACCACAGAAGCTCAGGGAAGCCAGGAGAGCCTTTGTGATGCTGTGGAACTGCACAGAAGCCTGGCTCCACTGTGACACCAGTAAATCTCAGGGAATCCAGGAGAGTCTTGGTGATGCTGTGCAAGCAACCATGAGCGTGGCTGCACTGTGACACCACCGAAGCCCAGGGCCCCGAGGAGTATGGGTGCTGTCAAAGCCTTAGCTGAGAATTTCTTCTGCTCTCTGCAGCATTTTGGGAGAGCTGTCTCTTTCCCATGCTAGTGATTGAAACAATGTTTCGGTCTTGTCAACGTCTTTCACCTGCAAACGGTTTTGCATGATTGGTGTGGTTGCAAGCAGAAAAAGCTTCCGAGCTGGCTGTCTTGGAACTTGAGCAAAGCCTTCAAGGGGTGGACGGCCGAGAAACCCATTGCCTTCTGCCGTTTCCCACCCTTTGGCCAAGTAGCGTAGAAAAGCCTTTGGAGAGATGGTGAAATTGCTTGCATTTCTCCCTGAGCCTGGAGTCTTGTGTGGTTTCTCTCGTGATGCCTGCTGGGAACAAGGACACAGGGGAGCCTTTGTGATGCTGTGCAGGTGCATGGAAGACAGACAGACAGACAGACAGACAGACAGAAAGAAAGAAAGAAAGAAAGAAAGAAAGAAAGAAAGAA
Source organism: Lycocorax pyrrhopterus obiensis (assembly GCA_014706295.1). Classification (NCBI taxonomy): domain Eukaryota; kingdom Metazoa; phylum Chordata; class Aves; order Passeriformes; family Paradisaeidae; genus Lycocorax; species Lycocorax pyrrhopterus. The sequence continues at coordinate 11,397 of JACSVZ010000924.1, forward strand.
AGAAAGAAAGAAAGAAAGAAAGAAAGAAAGAAAGAAAGAAAGAAAGAAAGAAAGAAAGAAAGAAAGAAAGAAAGAAAGAAAGAAAGAAAGAAAGAAAGAAAGAAAGAAAGAAAGAAAGAAAGAAAAAGAAAGAAAGAAAGAAAGAAAGAAAGAAGAAAGAAAGAAAGAAAGAAAGAAAGAAAGAAAGAAAGAAAGAAAGAAAGAAAGAAAGAAAGAAAGAAAGAAAGAAGAAGAAAGAAAGAAAGAAAGAAGAAAGAAAGAAGAAAGAAAGAAAGAAAGAAAGAAGAAGAAAGAAAGAAAGAAAGAAAGAAAGAAAGAAAGAAAGAAAGAAAAGAAGAAAGAAAGAAAGAAAGAAAGAAGAAAGAAAGAAAGAAAGAAAGAAAGAAAGAAAGAAAGAAAGAAAGAAAGAAAGAAAGAAAGAAAGAAAGAAAGAAAGAAGAAAGAAAGAAAGAAAGAAAGAAAGAAAGAAAGAAAGAAAGAGAAAGAAAGAAAAAGAAAAGAAAGAAAGAAAGAAAAGAAAGAAAGAAAGAAAGAAAGAAAGAAAGAAGAAAGAAAGAAAGAAAGAAAGAAAGAGAAAGAAAGAAAGAAAGAAGAAAGAATTCATTCTATGTGTGCATGTGCAATGGTTTCTCTGGGAGGCAAACGCAGAGGAATCATGAGAGCCCCCAGCCCTCCCTTCCTCTTCTCTCCCTTCGGTTCGTGTATCTGAGCTGGAGTCAT
>JACSVZ010000582.1:0-16927 GCA_014706295.1 Lycocorax pyrrhopterus obiensis
AGAATTCGGCTGTGGGTTCGTTCATAGTTTGTGTTGGCTAGGCAGAATAGTATTGAGGAGGTTAGGCCGTGGGAGACTATCAGAATTATTGCGCCCGAGAAGGCTCATTGGGTTTGGATTATGGTTGCGGCGATAACCAGGCCTATGTGGCTTACAGACGAGTAGGCGATTAATGATTTTAGATCGATTTGTCGCAGGCAGATGGCGCTTGTTATTAGTGCTCCTCATAGCGCCAGTGTGATGAAGGGGTAGTGTAGGTTGTTTGTGGAGGGGTTAACTAGGATGGTGATTCGTATGATGCCGTAGCCTCCTAGTTTGAGTAGGATGGCGCTAGTAAGTATGGATCCGCAATTGCTTCTACATGGGCTTTGGGTAGTCATAGGTGTAGGCCATATAGTGGGGCTTTTACTATGAAGGCTAGTAGTAGGGCTAAGCTTGAGATTAGGCCCGATCAGGAGGTGGATACTGTTGAGTGTGAGAGTTTTAGTATTGGGAAGTATAGTGTCCCGGTTTGGTTATGAAGGTTGAGGATGGCAATTAGTAATGGGAGTGAGCTTACGAGTGTATAGAATAGCAGGTAGATTCCTGCGTTTAGTCGCTCAGGTTGGTTTCCTCATCGTGTAATGAGAATTAGAGTCGGGATTAGGGTTGCTTCAAATGCGATGTAGAATAGCATGAGCTCTGAGGCTGAAAAGGCTAGTAGGATGAATGGTTGTACTAGGATTATTGTTGTGATGAAGATTCGTTTGCGGACAGCGGGTTCTTGATCTAAGTGGTTTTGGCTTGCTATGATTATGAGGGGTAGGAGTCAGCATGATAGTACCAGTAGGGGTGAAGAGATTTGGTCAACGAATGTTCAGTAAGTGAGGCCTTTACTTGGGTAGTAAGTTGGAACAAGTCATTGAAGGCTAACGGTGGCGATTAGTAGGCTATGCGCTGTTGTGTTAGTTCATAGGTGTTTGGGAGGGGAGAGCAGGGTGAGAGGTAGGAGTATAATGGTTGGAATAATGATTTTTAGCATTGTAGGAGGTTGAAGTTGTGTAGGTGGTCGGAGCCCGTGGGTTCGGGTGGAAGCGACTAGCAGTGCTAGTCCTGTTCCTGCTTCGCAGGCGGAGAATGCTAGTATGAGGATGGGCAGTAGGGTGGAAGATGATGCTTGGGTTTGAATAGGTCATATTGATAGGGCGACGTATATAGACAGCATTATGCTTTCAAGACATAGTAGGGCTGAGATTAAGTGTGTCCGGTGGAAAGCCAGTCCTAGGCTGCTTAGGGTGAAGGCAGAGTAGAAGCTTAAGTGAAGGGCAGACATAAAGAAAGTTATAGGGTATGAGCTATAATCTGTTGAGTCGAAATCAACTGTCTTGGTTAGACTAACTTTCTGTTACTCTGCTCATTCTAGTCCTCCCTGAATTCACTCGTAGATTAGGCCTAAGGTGAGTAGGAGGATTAGGATGGAGGCTCACATCAGTGTAGTAATAGGGTTTTGTAGTTGGATGGCTCATGGCAGTGGGAGCAGTAAGGCAATTCTAGGTCAAACAGCAAAAATAAGATCGCTACTAGGAAGAATCGAATTGAAAATGGCAGCCGGGCGGACCCCAGGGGATCGAAGCCACATTCGTATGGGGACAACTTTTCCGGGTCTGGGTTTATCTGTGCTAGTCAGAAGTTTAGGGCTGTTAGGGCGATGCTCAGGGTCGAAGTTAGGACAATTATAAAGAGGATTATGTTCATTACTCTTCTCTGGGTTTAAACCAGATTCTAAGGATTGGAAGTCGATTGTAATTGATTATACTAGAAGAGTAGGATCCTCATCAGTAGATAGTGATGTATAGGAATAGTCATACTACGTCTACGAAGTGTCAGTATCATGCCGCTGCTTCAAAGCCAAAATGGTGTTTTGGTGTGAAGTGGAATTTGATTAGGCGTAGTAGCATACCAGTAAGGAAGGTAGGCAATGATTACGTGTAGTCCGTGGAATCGGGTTTGCGACGAAGAAAGTAGAGCCGTATACTCCGTCGGCGATTGGAGAATGGGCTCTCGTAGTACTCTATGGCTTGTAGGGCAGTGAAGTAGAAGCCCAGGAGAACTGTTCAGGGTAAGGGCATGGATTGCTTGTTTTCGAATTGGCTTCTATGATGCTATGGTGGGCTCATGTGACTGTTACTCCTGAGGCCAGTAGAATGGCGGTGGTTTAGTAGGGGACGTCTATTGGGTTTAGGGGTTTGATTCCGGACTGGGGGGGTCATTGTCCCCCTAGTTCTGGAGTTGGGCTAGGCTGGAGTGGAAGAATGCTCAGAAGAAGCCTAGGAAGAAGAATGCCTCTGATGTATCACTGAAATAGGACTATTCCATATCGTAGGCCTTTTTGTACTGTGGGTGTGTGGTGACCTTGGAACGTGCTTTCTCGTACAATATCACGTCATCATTGGAATATCACTAGGGCAGTGGAAGCTAGTCCTGTGAGAGCAGGTATGGGGAGTTGTGGTGAAATCACACGGTTAGGCCGGATGTAGTAAGTAGGGCAGCGGTTGCTCCAAGGATAGGTCATGGGCTTGGATCTACTATGTGGTAAGAATGTGCTTGGTGAGCCATTGAGGTTTAGATGTTTTCTGTAGGTATAGGCTTAGTAGTAGGACGAATACGTAGGCTTGGATTATAGCTACTGCTACTTCTAGGATGGTTAGTAAAGAATAATACTAATAATGTTAGTAGCGAGACTACTGGTATAGTTGAGACTAGGGAGATTGTGGCTGTAGAAATGAGTTGGATTAGGAGGTGGCCTGCTGTCAGGTTGGCTGTTAGTCGCACTCCTAGGGCCAGGGGTCGGATAAGTAGGCTGGTTGTTTTTCAATAGGATTAGTGCTGGAATTAGTGGTGTTGGGGGTGCCTTCTGGTAAAAAGGTGTCCTAAGGAGACTGATGGCTGGTTTCGTAGTCCTGTTAGCAGGGTAGCCAGTCATAGGGGGAAGGCCAGGGCCAGGTTTATGGACAGCTGGTGGTGGGGGTAAATGTGTATGGTAGTAGGCCTAGTAGGTTGACTAGCAGTAGGAAGATTATTAGTGAGGTTAGGATTAGGGCCCACTTGTGCCCTTTTTTGTTTAGGGGTGTCATCAATTGTTTGTAATTAGGTTGATTAGTCACAGCTGTAGTGTTGAGAGTCGGCTAGTGATTCATCGGTTGCTTTGGGATGGTAAGTAGAAGGGCGGGGAATGTTATTGAAATGAGGATTAAGGGGATCCCTAGTAGTGATGGGCTTGAGAATTGGTCGAAAAAGCTTAAGGTTCATGGTCAGGTTCAGGGGGTAGTAGCTGTGGTTGTAGTTGGTGCGTTGGATGGGGGTTAGTAGATAAGAATGACAGGGTTTTAGGTTGGATAATCATGGAGTAGGTGATTCATGAAATAGCATGATAAAAAATCATGGATTTGGATTTAGTTGGGGCATGTCATTAAGGAGGATGGTTGTTCCTCTTTCTCTAGCTTAAAAGGCTAGTGCTGGTTCATAGCTTCTTAATGATTAGGATGATAGAAGGGAAGATCAGTTCTCGAAATTAGCGAGGGGGGCAGATCAACTACAATTGTATGAAGCTGTGATTAGCTCCGCAAATTTCTGAGCATTGGCCGTAGAATACTCCCGGCCGGGTAGCGACGAATGAGGTTTGGTTGAGTCGCCCTGGGATTGCGTCTGTTTTGACACCTAGGCTTGGAACAGCTCATGAGTGTAAAACATCATCGGCGGTGACGATGACTCGAACTGGTGATTCTATTGGAACTACTACACGGTGGTCTACTTCTAGTAGGCGGAAGTGTCCTAATGGTAGGTCTGAGGTTGGTGTTATATAGGAGTCGAATGTTAGGTCTTTAAAGTCTGTGTATTCGTAGGATCAGTATCATTGATGACCGATGGCTTTTAGGGTGAGGTCTGGTTCGTTAATCTCGTCTATCATGTAGAGGATTTGTAGGGAGGGTAGTGCTAGTATGATTAGGACGATTGCAGGGAGGATAGTTCATACTAGTTCAATTTCTTGTGCGTCTACCGTGCTTGATGAAAGTTTTTCGGTAAGTATTGCGGTCAGTAGGTAGAGCACTAAGCTGCAGATAGCTAGAGCTGTTATTAGGGCGTGGTCGTGGAATTGTACTAGTTCTTCTATGATAGGGGATGAAGCGTCTTGGAATCCGAGTTGTGAGTGATTGGCCATTGATTAGTGTTGAGGTGTACTGGGCTTTCACCTGTAATTCAGCCTCGACAAGGCTGTGTAATGGTTTTACTAACACCTCTAATGAGAAAGAAGCATAAGTGGTATATATGCGGTTGGCTTGAAACCAACATATGGGGGTTCGACTCCTTCCTTTCTTGTACTTGGACAAAGGCTGGTTCTTCGAAGGTGTGGTATGGGGGTGGGCAACCGTGGATTCACTCAACGTTTGTGCTGATTAGTTCTGGTTGGGTGGCTTTACGTTTAGATGCGAAGGCTTCTCACACGATGAAGACTAGTATGATTACAGCTGTTAGTGAAATTAATGATCCCACTGAGGAGATCGTGTTTCATAGCGTGTAGGCGTCAGGGTAATCTGAGTATCGTCGAGGCATTCCTGCTAGCCCTAGGAAGTGTTGTGGGAAGAAGGTGAGGTTGACTCCTACGAATATTACCCCGAAGTGGGTTTTGCTCACGTAGAGTGTAAAGTGTATCCGGTGAATAGTGGGAATCAGTGAGTGAAGCCTGCTAGGATTGCAAATACCGCACCCATTGATAGGACGTAGTGGAAGTGGGCTACTACGTAGTAGGTGTCGTGTAGAGCGATGTCCAGTGAAGAATTTGCAAGGACGATTCCCGTTAATCCTCCAATGGTGAATAGGAAGATAAAGCCTAGGGCTCATAGTATTGGTGGGTCTCATTTGATTGTACCTCCGTGCAGTGTTGCCAGTCAGCTGAACACTTTAATTCCGGTTGGGATAGCAATGATTATAGTAGCAGAGGTGAAGTACGCTCGGGTGTCTACATCTAGTCCTACTGTGAATATGTGGTGGGCTCAGACAATGAAGCCTAGGAATCCAATGGATAGCATGGCTCACACCATTCCTATGTAACCGAATGGTTCTTTTTTACCTGCGTAGTATGCTACTACGTGGGAGATGATTCCAAATCCTGGTAGAATTAGGATGTAGACCTCTGGATGTCCGAAGAATCAGAATAGGTGTTGGTATAGTACTGGGTCTCCTCCGCCTGCTGGGTCAAAGAAGGTCGTGTTGAGGTTACGGTCTGTTAGGAGTATAGTGATGCCGGCAGCAAGCACTGGTAGGGAGAGTAGGAGGAGTACTGCGGTGATGAGGACGGATCACACGAATAGGGGTGTTTGGTATTGTGACAGAGCAGGTGGTTTTATGTTGATTGCTGTTGTAATGAAGTTGATTGCTCCTAGGATAGAGGAAATACCTGCTAGGTGAAGTGAGAAGATGGCCAGGTCTACAGAGGCTCCGGCATGGGCGAGGTTACCAGCCAGTGGGGGGTAAACAGTTCATCCTGTTCCTACCCCTGCTTCTACCGTTGAAGAAGCTAAGAGTAGTAGGAATGATGGTGGGAGTAGTCAGAAGCTCATGTTATTTATTCGTGGGAATGCTATGTCTGGGGCACCGATTATTAGGGGTACTAGTCAGTTTCCGAACCCTCCGATTATAATTGGTATGACTATAAAGAAGATTATTACGAAAGCATGGGCTGTAACTACTACATTGTAGATTTGGTCGTCTCCCAGCAGAGCTCCGGGTTGTCCTAGTTCCGCTCGGATGAGGAGGCTTAGGGCAGTGCCTACTATTCCGGCTCATGCACCGAAAATTAGGTACAGGGTCCCAATGTCTTTGTGGTTAGTTGAAAATAGTCATCGGTTAATGAAGGTCATAGGTAAGATGGCTGAGTGTATAAGCGTTAGGCTGTAGTCCTTTTTACAGAGGTTTAATTCCTCTTCTTATCGACTCTGTAGTGAAGTTCATAGTGAGTTGCAAGCTCATTGATGTGCATGGGCCATGCACCGGGGTCTATTAGGCAGAAGCCTGTTGGTTTGGGCATATAGCTGTTAACTATAGTATCGTGGGATCGAAGCCCATCTGTCTAGGGGTAAAGTCCTAGCTTAATTAAAGCATCTGAGTTGCATTTAGAAGATGCAGGGTAGTATCCTGCGGACTTTAACAGAAACTAAGAGAGTTTAACTCTTGTTTAAGGCTTTGAAGGCCTTCGGTTTAAGTAATCCTAAGTTTCTTTAAATCGCGGAGAGAATTATTGGAGAGATGGGGAGTAGTACGAGTGATAGGGTGGTTAGGGCGGCAACTGAGGTGTTGACTGGTTTGTGGACATGTCACTGTTTTACGTGATTTGTAGTGTGAGGGGGGAGTGTGATTGTTGCGCAGTATGCCAGGCGAAGGTAGAAAAATAGTCCCAGAAGCGAGAGAAGAGAGATGATCGTTGCTGCTGGGGCCATGTCCTGTTTGGTTAATTCTTGAATAATGAGTCACTTTGGGAGGAAACCAGTCAAAGGGGGCAGGCCGGCTAAAGATAATAGCGTCAGTAGGAGAATTGCATTAAGTGATGGTGTTTTCGTTCATGCGGTCATTAATGTTGATAGTTTTAGTACTTTCATTGAGCTAAAGGTCAGGAAGACAGCTGCAGTTATTAGGGTATATAAGTAAAAGTTAAGTAGGGTAAGTTTTGGGTTATAAGTAATGATAATGGCCATTCAGCCTAGGTGGGAGATAGAAGAGAAGGCTATGATTTTTCGAATTTGTGTTTGATTCAGTCCTATTCATCCTCCTAGGGCAGCGGAGAGGATAGCCATGGTGGTGAGTAGCGTGGGGTTCAGCGACTGGGAGACCATGTAAAGTAGGGTAATTGGTGGGAATTTTATGGCTGTTGATAGAAGGAGACTGGTAGTTAGTGAGGATCCCTGCAGTACCTCTGGAAATCAGAAGTGAAATGGTGCCAACCCAAGTTTCATTGAGATAGCTGCGGTTAAGACTGTGCATGACACTGGGTGGGTTAATTGGGTAATATCTCATTGACCCGTGTGTCATGCGTTGGTTATACTAGAGAATAATACCAGGGCTGAGGCGGCTGCTTGTACCAGAAAGTATTTGGTTGCAGCCTCGATGGCCCGTGGGTGATGGGATTTTGAAATTAGGGGTAAGACAGCGAGTGTGTTGATTTCAAGACCGGTTCAGGCCAAAACTCAGTGATTGCTCGAGATTGTAATGGTCGTTCCTAGAAGTAGGCTGATAATAAACACTAGTTTTGCTTGGGGGTTCATTAATAGGGGAAGGGGTTAAACCATCATTTTCGGGGTATGGGCCCGATAGCTTACTTAGCTGACCCTACTAGAAAATAATATAAAGGAAGTATAGAGGGTTTTGATCCCTCTTGTGTAGGTTCAATTCCTACTTTTCTAAGCTCTAGGAAATGAGAGGACTGGTGCACCTCTATGTTCACTTTATCATAGTGACCCTTTGAATGTTCAGGCACATTTCCTATGGTCTATCTTAGATTGGGGGGTAGGCCTGCATAGCAGATTGGCATGCTAATATGTCATAAGCATAGGGCAAGTGTTAGGGGCAGGAAGTTTTTTCATAAGAGGTGCATTAGTTGGTCGTATCGGAACCGTGGGTAGGAGGCACGGATTCATAAAAACCCCGCTGATAGGAGAAGCACTTTTGTAGCCAGGATTATTGGAAATAGTTCTTGTGGGGGGTTGAACAGGCTAGGGTTGAAGAAGAGAATTGCGGTTAACGTATTCATGAGCATGATATTGGCGTACTCGGCTAAGAAAAATAGGGCAAATGGCCCTGCCGCATACTCCACATTAAATCCTGATACTAGTTCCGATTCTCCTTCTGTTAGATCAAATGGGGCGCGATTTGTCTCAGCTAAGGTGGACACATATCACATTATAGCCAGGGGTCAGCAAGAAAAAATCAGATAGAGAGGTTCTTGGGTTACTGCTAGGGTGTTTAGAGTATATCCTCCGCTCAGTAGGATGATAGATAATAGAATGATTGCTAGGGTAACTTCATATGAGATGGTTTGGGCTACTGCTCGCAGTGCTCCAATTAAGGCGTATTTTGAATTAGAAGCTCACCCCGATCATAGGATGGAGTATACTGCTAGGCTTGATATGGTGAGCAAAAATAGTAGCCCAAGGTTGAGATCGGCTAGGGAAAATGGAATGGGAAGAGGAATTCAAATGGAAATTGCCAGTAGAAGGGCTAATACTGGAGTAGTAATAAACAAGACTGGCGAAGATGTCGAAGGTCGAACGGGCTCTTTGATGAATAATTTAACTCCGTCTGCTACTGGTTGGAGAAGCCCAAATGGACCTACGACATTTGGGCCTTTTCGACCTTGCATGTAGCTTAAGATTTTACGTTCTACTAGGGTTAGAAAGGCTACGGCAATTAAGATGGGAATAGCGTAGGAGAGGGCTATGATAGAATTAATTAAGATAGGATGGTTGATCATTGGGGGTAAAAGCTAGGGAGAGGATTTGAACCTCTGATCTAAAGGACTTAAGCCTTTTGCATTTTCCGAGCTCTGCCACGCTAGCTTGGTCCTTTTCTAGGACGTGGTTGGTGTGATAGCCTTTCGTAATTTAGTTGGGTTCATTACTTAAGGCGGAGGCTTGCCTGTAGTATTGGCCTCACTTTTCCTATCCTTTCGTACTGGGAAGAGTTCATCATAGATAGAAACCGACCTGGATTGCTCCGGTCTGAACTCAGATCACGTAGGACTGTTAATCGTTGAACAAACGAACCCTTAGTAGCGGCTGCACCACTAGGATGTCCTGATCCAACATCGAGGTCGTAAACCTCCCCGTCGATACGGACTCTCGGAGGAGATTGCGCTGTTATCCCTGGGGTAGCTTGGTCCATTGGTCAATTATATTGGGTCTGGTTGCTATTCGCACGTTGAGATGTCGCTCTTAGTCTAGAGTTATGGTCCAATATTTGGAGGATTTGTTTTTCTCCAAGGTCGCCCCAACCGAAAAATGCATGCCAGTTCCTTATAAATGCGTGAACCCAGTGGGAGTGAATGTGATTCAGGGTGGCTGCTGATTTTAAAGTTCCACAGGGTCTTCTCGTCTTATGTTGTTATCCCTGCTTTTGCACAGGGAGATCAATTTCACCGATCGCCTGTAAGAGACAGTTAAGACCTCGTTTAGCCATTCATACAGGTCTCGATTTATGAGACAATTGATTGCGCTACCTTTGCACGGTTAGGATACCGCGGCCGTTAAACCTCAGGTCACCGGGCAGGCATCACCTTCAATACTTGTTTATTGTTTGCTGAAGGCTATGTTTTTGGTAAACAGTCGGGCCTTGACGTGCTTGCCTAGTTCCTTTTACAGGTTTTAATCTTTCTTAGTAGACGCTCCTTTGTCGGGTTAACAATATACCTGATACTCTGCTTGTTTGATTTTTCGTATCTTGGGGGTTTGTTAATAATGTACTGATGTAAGCTCGCGTCGTAGAGGGATATCCCTGGTTACTCATTCTAGCATTAATTCTCCTATTTACGTATAGGTTAGCCTGTTAATGATGAGGGAGTCATAAAGTTTATATATTTTTTTAGTGAAGAGCTTTGACGCACTCTTTGTTGATGGCTGCTTTAGGGCCCACAGTATACCTTCTATAGGTTATTTATCCGCTCGTAGAGATTGTATTCTTTTTTAAAGGAGCTGTCCCCCCTTTAAATTGCCCTTAATTCGCTTCATTAGGGTTCTTGAGTTTCCTTGGAGAAGAATTAAGAGTGAACTAAGATTCGTTTCACAGGCAACCAGCTATCACCCAGCTCGATTGGCTTTTCACCTCTACTAGCAAGTCATCCCACTCTTTTGCCACAGAGACGGGTTCGCTCAATAATAGCTGCTCACAAGTAGCTCGCTTGGGTTTCGGGGAGGCAAACTTAAATTCATTTTGCTTGGTTTTTCTTGCTAGACCATGATGCAAAAGGTACAAGGGTTGATCTTTGCTGTTTATAGCTTAGGTTATTTCATTATTATTTCATCCTTCCCTTACGGTACGTTGTCTCTATCGCTCCAATAGGTGTCTTTTCTATCGCCTATACTAAGACTATCAAATGCTTTGGTTGGGTGTATTGTAGTAGCTTTGTTATTCCAGGTCATGTGTGTTGGGCTAGAATTTGGCATCAAGACGATCTGGTGTTAACAGACATCTTTCAGGTGTAAGCTGAATGCTTTTCTTAAAGCTACGTCTTGAGTTTTCTAAGTGCACCTTCCGGTACACTTACCTTGTTACGACTTACCTCATCTTCGGCTGAGTAACGTATTAATGTATTTAGGGGATTGGTCGCTTACGAGGAGGGTGACGGGCGGTATGTACGTGTCCCAGGGCCGGCTTAAAGAGGGCTCGATTGTCCCACTTTACTGCTAAATCCGCCTTCCAGGGGCTATTTCATGCCCCTTTGCCGTGGTGTTCTAATCTAGAAAATGTAGCCCATTGCTTCCATTCCATAGGCTATACCTTGACCTGTCTTATTAGTGTGGTTGGACTATTGCGCCCACTGTTGAGCCATCAGGGGGGGTGGACTGGAGACGGCGGTATATAGGCTGATTTGGCAAGAAATGGTCGGGTATATCGTGGATCATCGATTACATAACAGGCTCCTCTAGGTGGGTTTGGGACACCGCCAAGTCCTTAGAGTTTTAAGCGTTTGTGCTCGTAGTTCTCTGGCGGATGCTCAAGTAGATCAGGGCATCAAGATTTAGGGCCAGGCATAGTGGGGTATCTAATCCCAGTTTGGGCCCTGGCTTTCGTGGATTTCAATGAATCGTTAGTTTAAGATCTTCTTTGGTAGTTGGCCTTATGAGCATCATGGGCTTGTTACAGCTCAGTTGCTTTTTAATCTTAATTACTTAGATAACATGCTACCACCCTTTACGCCGTCTAGTAATGTTAATTTGGGTCTCCTGTATGACCGCGGTGGCTGGCACAGGATTTACCGACCCTTGGAAGGTTGCTATGACTAAGTCAAGTTTACACTCATTGCTTAATGTTTACTACTGCTGAGTACCCGTGTGGGTGTGGCAAATGCAAGGCGTCTTGGGCTACAATTATGGGTGTGCCTGATACCCGCTCCTATCGACTTGGTTAAAGGATGCCTAGGGCTTACTCACTGGAATGCGGATACTTGCATGTATATGTCTAGCAAAAACCAACAGTAAGGTTAGGACTAAGTCTTTTGTCCATGGGTGTTTGTGGCAGCCATCTTGACATCTTCAGTGTCATGCTTTGTCTATAAGCTACATGGACGTTTGGGGATGCTGTTTTTGTTTGTTTTTGTTTGTTTTTGTTTGTTTTTGTTTGTTTTTGTTTGTTTTTGTTTGTTTTTGTTTGTTTTTGTTTGTTGGTTGATTTCTTGGGTTGATCATATTAAGTGCGTGGAAGTTTGTTGTGGTGTGGGGTTTTAGGGTTTTGTCATGTAATTGTTTGTTAAATCTACGTGATGAATGCGGGGTAAAGGGGTGCGTCCGTTGGGTTGTTGTTTAGGTGTAAAATAGGGGAATGTTATGTGCGAACGAATGGACGATAAAATGCTTGGACAATGTAGGGACATATCATACAATAGCGAATAAACGCGTTCGTTTGTTTTGTCAAAATTAAAAAATAAAAACGAACGATAAAAAAAGGGGGGTAAAAATGGGGGTTTAGGTAACAGTTCCTAGAAATTGGAGTAAAAAAAAATATGTCCGGCGACCATTACACCATTAGCTACTATATAGGTAGCTGGGGGACCCACCATGAATGGGGTTAAAGTGCATCAGTGCCAAGTTTGCGACGACCTTATCCGCAGACCATGACGATTGATACACCCGGGCTCCGAGCCGTACGGTAATCATATGATGGACATGTCAAGAGGAAGATATCTCCTGCTACGCACTTGAAGGGCTTATTGAAGAGACCCCAGAAAGAAAACAAGTGTAGAAGAGGTCGGATGCCGCGATAACGAGGCAAGATGAGGAGTATTCAACCGACCAATAGCATCGTGAATATCAGCAGGCTTAGGAGAGGAGCAAGGTATGGCCCTGAGGTAGGAACCAGAGGCGCAAAAGAGCAAGTTGGGCTAGGGTGTAGGGGGAAAGTATGGCCTTGAAGCTGGTTGATGAAGGCAGAACTTACGTCGAGTAGCTCGGTTCTCGTGAGGATTACGATTAATAGATAACCAGGTTCTCTGGCTTGGGAGTCCTTGAAAGCTGTTGGCGGAGGGTATTACCTAGGAGGTGGGCGAAACTTATGGACTGGTGAATGCATAAGGGTGCTAGGATATTCCTCGTTTGGAGTGGCGGTGTTATGTACAGTAAAACATCCTCGATCTTGGGCGACGCTTGTCCCATGTTGTCGGGTAGGATCACTTGGGTTTGTGGTACTTGGAATGGGAATGTGCCTGGGAGGGTGTATGTCCGTTATGCATCGTTATGGGCCTTCGTATTTGAGTTTGGTTAGGAATGGCATTACTAGTTATGTGGAATATACTGCATTGATTTAGTGTCTGATGTGGACAATAATTGTATGCAAAGAAATACATACCCGAAAACCATGTATAAAACATGGGGGGGGAAGGGGGGGGTAGCTGGAGTTCCTGTAGTTAAATTTCTATAACAGTGGCTTTTCAGGCCGTAGGTCTTGGATAGAGTCCAAGTAGGAACTTATGATAAATTTTGTTTTGTTTATAAGTGCATTGTTCATTTTAGGGGGGCTAGCAGTTGCGTCCAACCCCTCTCCGTATTATGGGGTGTTGGGTCTGGTTGTGGCTTCTATTGTAGGATGCGGGTGATTGGTAAGTTTGGGGGTTTCTTTTGTGTCTTTGGTGCTAGTTATGGTGTATTTGGGTGGTATGTTGGTGGTATTTGTTTACTCAGTGTCTTTAGCGGCCGATCCGTATCCTGAATCTTGGGTAGATTGACGGGTAGTTGGATATGGATTAGGTATGGGATTGGTTATTGTTGTGGGGGTTGTTGTGGCGGGAGTTTTAGAAGTAGGCGTGGATGGGGGGACGGTTAATAATGTGGGCCTGTCATGAACTCGGTTAGATTTTAGTGGTGTGGCTATGTTTTACTCGTCGGGGGCGGGGCTGTTTTTAATTTCAGGGTGAGGTCTGTTGCTGACTTTGTTTGTTGTTTTAGAACTTGTGCGGGGGTTATCTCGGGGGGCGATTCGGGCTGTTTAGTCGGTGGGTCAGAAGGTAGTTTAGTTGAAAAATGCCAGCTTTGGGAGTTGGTGATGGAGGTTTGAGCCCTCTCTTTCTGATTTGGGTAACTCTAAGAAGGGGTGTAACCTTCAGTCTTTGGCTTACAAGACCAATGTTTTTATAAACTATTAGAGTTAGTTAAAGTTTGAGTATTTTGTTTTCTAGCACGCTTGCGATGGGGAATAGGACTAGAATGATTGTGAAGTAGGTGAATGAGGCTAGTTGTCCGATGATAATGAATGGGTGTTCGACTGGTTGGCTGCCCACTCACGTTAGGATGAGTAAGTTGGCGACTAGGGTTCAGAATAGGATTTGTGATAATGGTCGGAAGGTTATTGAACGTTGTTTTGATGTATGGAGGAGGGGAATGAGGAATAGGACTAGGACTGAAGCGGCTAGGGCTAGGACTCCTCCTAGTTTGTTTGGGATTGAACGGAGGATGGCGTATGCAAATAGGAAGTATCATTCTGGTTTAATGTGGGGAGGCGTTACTAGGGGGTTAGCTGGTGTGAAGTTTTCTGGGTCTCCTAGTAGGTTTGGGGAGTATAGTGCTAGGGAGACCAGTGGAATGATTATTAGTGCGAATCCCAGAATATCTTTGATGGAGTAGTACGGGTGGAATGGGATTTTATCACAGTCTGATGGAATTCCAAGTGGGTTGTTTGAACCTGTTTCGTGTAGGAAGGTGAGATGTACTAGGGTTAATCCGACGATTACGAAAGGTAGTAGGAAGTGTAGCGCAAAGAATCGGGTTAATGTAGGGTTGTCCACAGAAAATCCTCCTCAGGCTCATTCTACCAGTGTTTGTCCAATGTAGGGGATTGCTGAGAGTAGGTTGGTGATAACTGTAGCGCCTCAGAATGATATTTGTCCTCAGGGAAGGACGTATCCTACGAAGGCGGTTGCTATTAGGGTTAGAAGTAGAATTACTCCAATGTTTCAGGTTTCTTTGTTTAGGTATGAACCGTAGTAGATTCCTCGGCCAATGTGGATGTAAATGCAGATGAAGAATAGCGAAGCTCCGTTTGCGTGTAGGTTTCGGATTAGTCACCCGAATTGGACGTCTCGGCAAATATGGGCTACAGAGGCGAATGCTAGGGAGGTGTCTGCTGTGTAATGTATGGCTAGCAGCAGTCCTGTAATGATTTGAGTGATAAGGCAGATGCCCAGTAGAGAACCGAAGTTTCATCAAGCTGAGATGTTTGATGGGGTTGGAAGGTCGATTAGGGCGTTGTTGATGGTTTTTAGTAGGGGGTGGTTTTTACGTAGATTGAGAGCCATTGGGGGTTCTGTATGTGGATATTAGAATAATGAGGATTGATAAGGCGAATGATCCTAAGTAGGCTTTGATTAATCCGGTGTGAAGGTTGGTGGTGGTTTTTGATGCTATGACTTGTAGGTTTGCCAATCCTTCTGGGCCTAGTATTTTGTATCAGGATAGGTCGATTAAGTGGGAGGCAACGTTTTGGCCCCCGCTGAGTAGTTTTGTTGTGTTAAATCGGTGGACCAAGGGGTTGAAGTATCCTAGGTTCGTAGAGAAGTTTGAGAAGGTGTTTTGTTTGGGTATAGTTAGGGTTTGGGCTACTTTTGATAGTTCTAGAGCTAGGAGGATTCCTAGTAGTGTTACTACAAGTGCTGTGATTTTAATGTATAGCGGTATGGTTATCGGTGGAGTTTTTGTGGGGATGATGTATGAGGTGATTAGGAATCCTGCTATAATGCTTCCTAATGCGAGTCGAGTAATTGGTCGTAGGATGGCTGGGTTGTTTTCGTTTATTGGGGTGAGCGGAGGAATGCGGACAAAGCCTGTTTGGACTATTAGGGTTATTCGTGTAGTGTAGACTGCGGTGAATGCTGTGGCTAAGAGGGTTAGGGTTAAAGCTCAAGTGTTTAAGTAGGAAGTGTTTAGGTTTTCAATGATTTGGTCTTTTGAGTAGAATCCTGCTAAGAATGGGGTTCCTATTAGAGCTAGGTTTCCGATGGTTAGGCAGGAAGTGGTTGTTGGCAGCATTTTCTGGAGACCTCCTATTTTTCGGATGTCCTGTTCTCCATTGAGGCTGTGGATGATGATTCCAGCGCACAGGAATAGTATCGCTTTGAAGAATGCGTGAGTTGAGATGTGTAGGAATGCTAGTTGGGGTAGGTTTAACCCAATTGTTACTATTATTAGTCCTAGTTGGCTGGATGTGGAGAAGGCAATGATTTTTTTGATGTCGTTTTGGGTTAGGGCACATGTGGCTGCAAATAGGGTTGTCAGGGCTCCTAGACATAGGCATAGGGATAGAACAGTTGGGTTATTGCTGAATAATGGGTGGGTTCGGATTAGTAAAAAGATCCCGGCTACCACTATTGTACTTGAGTGGAGTAGGGCGGATACAGGAGTTGGGCCTTCTATTGCCGCTGGGAGTCAGGGGTGAAGTCCAAATTGGGCGGATTTGCCGGTTGCAGCTAGGACTAGGCCTAATAGTGGGAGTGTTGGGATTTGTTCTAGGGCAGAGATTTGTTGAATTTCTCATGTGTTTGTGGTGTAGGCTAGTCATGCTATGCATATGATTAGTCCTACATCTCCTACCCGGTTGTAAAGCACTGCTTGTAGGGCAGCGGTGTTGGCTTCTGCTCGGCCATGTCATCAGCTGATTAGGAGGAATGATATGATTCCTACCCCCTCTCAGCCGATAAAGAGTAGGAATAGGTTGTTTGAGATGATTAAGATGAGTATTGCGATTAGAAATAGTAGGAGGTAGGTAAAGAATTTTGTGATGTGCGGGTCCGAGGCTATATATCATGTTGCAAATTGTAGGATGGATCAAGAAACGAATAGGGCGATTGGGAAGAAGGTTAGTGAGTAGAAGTCTATTTTTAAGCTGACGGGAATTTTGAAGTTTATGATGAACTTTCATTCTCAAAGGGTAGTGAGATTTTCCGTTCCCGAGTGGAGGTGGATAGTCATTGGAATCAGGCTTGTTAGGAAGGATGCTTTAACGGCATTTGTGATGGTGATTGGGGTGTTTTTGAGGCTGTCTGAGAGTATTGGGAAGATGATTGGGGTGAGAGGATAGCTAGGGTGAGTAGTATGAATGTGTTTAGGACTAGTGGTTGGTCCATTACTTTCACTTGGATTTGCACCAAGATGACTGGCTCCTAAGACCATTGGATTACTATTATCCTTTGAAAGTAAGGGGGCTGAGGTTTCAGACTCAGATACAAGAGTTAGCAGGTTCCTGTTGGTTAACCCTCCCCTCGGCCAAGCAAGAAGATTTAACTTCTATTTTTAGAATCACAGTCTAATGTTTGGGTTGAAACTATGCTTGCAATGGGATGCCTGAGATGAGTTCAGGTTTGAAAATTAGTAGGATTATGGGGTTATATGTAGAGCTATCAGTAAGTGCTCTCGTGTGGAAGAGTTTGTATTCGAGGTGATGTGGGATGGTAATGTGCCTCGTTGTTGTTATCGTAGTAGTGTATGAGAGTGTATGAGGCGGGTAGGAAAGATTGCCGGTTCCTGTTAGGAGGATTGTTTAGTTGAGGATCAGTTGAACCAGGGCGGTTACGATGGTTAGTTCCGCTATAAGGTTGGTAGTTGGGGGGAGGGCTATATTTGTCAGGTTGGCTAGAAGTCATCAGATGGCTATTAGTGTTTTTATGTTTGTCGGTGGTGAGGTCATCAGATATGATTCAGTG
>JACSVZ010000233.1:0-29349 GCA_014706295.1 Lycocorax pyrrhopterus obiensis
GGCAGAGCAGGTTGGTGCACGCAGAGTGAACGGGGCGGTTTTGGCACGGGGTTGGATGTGGGACAGGTGCTCAGCTGCCAGTCTGGAGGTGTGTGAGGGGGGTACAGCAGCTTCCCTGGGCACTTCGGAGGGGAGAAGCAAGGAATGGAGCCCTTCCCTGCTTTCCCCTTATGCCTGGATGGGTACTTGAGGTGCTGGTGCTTGGCGCTGGGCTCACCATCATCCCACGGCTTTCCAGTGCCAGTCCCTCACCAGAGCCGGTGCTGCTGCTCTCCTGTCCCTTCTGCCCTGTCCCCTGCCCATGTCCTGCATCTCAGGTGCTGCTGCCACCCTGCTCCAGCACGGCTGGTTGGGAAAACGAGGGGGTTGTCTTCCACGCCATCCCTGGCTTCCGTGTTAGTTAATGTGTAAAGATTTTCCTCTAATTGTCCTGTGGGTGCAGAGGGAGTGTGTGCTGCCTGGCAGTCACAGTTAATTTTACCACCAAGTGTTCTCTCTCCTTCCCTATTCTCTCTTTCTTTTTTTCTTTTTTCTTTTTTTTTTAGTTGTAAAGAAAACATTTCCAGCTGCTCATGATCCCTGTGGGTGGAAAAAAAAAACCCTCCTGCACCCAAATGGAAATGCAGACAGAGCTGTCTGTCCCTCTTTCCTTTCCCAGTGCCGGGTTTGGGGGACAGGGCTGTGCCTCTGGGATGTTGCACGAGGACAGGGGGACACCTCTGGCTTCAAAGACAGAACTGGTGGGAGAACAGGAAGGTCTGTGGGAGCAGAGAGGCACCACTGGAACCCCGGTGCCTCTGAGGGTGCTGGTTTGGGGGCAGGTCTGCTCTCTCTGAAGCATCAGCACAAAAAGCTGCTGACGGTGCACGACGAGGGATTTCCAGGAGAACACTGTGCCTCAGCTTTTCGTGTTTCTGTATTGTTTAAACCCCAAATCCGGAGTAATCACTGCCCAAAATAACCTCTGGCCACTCAGGACGTCCGGGCCTGAGCTCTTTCCTCCTCTTCTGTAAAGCAACGGCTTCTAACCGGGATGGGGCCAGTTCACCAGTTGCACTGGGGGGATCAGGCTGGAGGGCACAGGAGTTCATTCCCTCTGAAATTAATAATCTGTATTCACGTGGGTACAGTGTGCACCTGTCATTGCATTTGCCTCAGTTTGTGTGATTTTGGAGCTCTTGGGTCTCTGAGATTTCTGATTTTCCTGGGGTACCAGTTCTTCCAGTTTTTAGCACTCAGATCCTGCACCATTTAGAAGTACTGTGTGTCACGCCTCAGGAAGAAAAAGCATGGAAAAGTGAGATTGATAGTAGCCTGGTTTATCACAAACACTGGAAACAAAATTAGGAGGTTATTGAAGATTCCTCTGGAGATTCGGGCTTGTTTTTAGGATCCCAAACTGACAGCTGCTGCGCTGCTTTCTGAGTGGCTCTTTGGAGCGGGCTGGGATGTGGGCACAGAAGAAGCTGCATCATTTATGAAGATTTATTTCAGATTTCATTAACAAATAATTTGTGAGCTTCACAGTAACGAGGTTACTTACAAAACAGATACCTTAGTAATATGAAACTCCTGAGTATTTCCTGAGTAATATGAAACTACCGAGACCTCTCTAAACCTTCCTCATGTTTGGCGAGGGCTGAAGCAATCAGGATTCTGAAAAATGTGTGTTCCAATTTTGTGGGGTACTTAACCCTGATATTAATGTGCAATCACTGCTTGGAGGGAGCCCAGGGGCGCTGGCAGATTATTGTGCTTTGATTTAGGACGTTGTTTCCCTGTCCCTCCTGGCACACGCGGCGAGTGCTGCTCCTGCCGCCCACGCTGAGGGCAGGCTCAGCCTTACCTGGCTGTGCACAGACCAGGACCTGTGTCGGGTGTGTCTGGAGAAAGTCTGCACCCAAAGGCTTGGCCCCAAGCAGTGTCAGCTCAGGGGATGTCAGCTAACAGACACAACCAGTACAGGAGAACTACGAGAGAAAGGGAAAGAGAATTCTCCCTTTCCCAATTACCAGCTTCTGTTTACTTTATCATATTTTATAAACAGTAGCTTTTTTAAAACCCTTTTGTATTCATTGGTTTTTGTGTGGTGCTATCAGTGTTAGATTTAAATGAAAATGCCTACTGAATAAATTAGTGTGAATGCCCTGCATTCGGTAGGAACAGAATTAAGCTCAGCTAACAAAACAATTGAAAAATGCTTTTCTTGTGCATTTTCTAATGAATTCCAACTTCTTGCCAGATTCACCTTAGCACAACTAAGTAAAAAAAAATCCATATTTTGTTTATCAAATGATTAACTTTCTCTTTTCTACCAGAAAGGCAGAACTTGTGCAGATATGTGTGAAGCTGTGGAATTGGTTAAATAAATGTGTTTGGACACAAGCTATGTGTTTGCTGAGCAAAATGCACCAAGCTCAGTGCAGCAACCTATGGGCTTAATTCTTGCTGGTTGGTAACAGTCCTTTGGAAAACACAAATGCAAGCCCAAGATGAAAATCAATGAACAGAAACTAATGCCTGCCTTAAATCAGTTGTTCATGACTGTGCATCTCTTGTGGAATGAGCAGGACCCAGGTGTTCCACTCGGGCCTTGGTTTCGTGGCTTTAATAGTGCTGGTTGGGAACGGCAATGTTCTTAGCGAGGTTTTGCATAACATCAATAAGGAGAGGCAAAGCCTTAATGCCTGCTTAATAGCGTTTGCCCAGAATTCAATTACTGCCTATTGCCAGGCTGCTGGCAGCGTTAATGATCGCACGCGGGGCACTTCCGTGATTTATCATAATGATTCTGGTATGTGTTAGAGACGCCTCCCCCAGCAATGCATAAATACAAAAAAGGGTAAAATAATTGAGATGGAAGCAAGAGTGTAAAATCTGATCCTTGAGGGATTGTGTACTCAGAGGAAATGGGTGGGTTTCATGATGCAGTTTTAATTTAGGTTTTGTTCTGGGATGCAGTCCCTTCCCATGACATATTACTTGCTCTGACAGACCCCCAGCTCCCTCACCTCTTGTTACACCACAGGCCTCACCAGGAGGCTTTGCGCCCTTTTAAATGTTTAGAAATGAAGAGTGAAAGAATGAGATTCCAATTCCAAATTAGGAACATCCGTGCAAATCTTGTTGAGATTTTGATGTAAATTTCAGGATTTATGTTGCTAGTTGCTGTAGCTGTGTTTGTGAAAGTAATCTGTCAAGGTGGTTTAGGATGAATTGGGTATTACTGAGGAGGGAATGGAGGACATAGGAGAGGGCAGGGACCCTTGTGCCATAAAGGAGTATGGATTTACTACAGTTTTTTTCTTTTGATGATGTCATTTAAAAGAGCAACCTTTTCCTTTATTGGGTTGCTGGTTGCTCGGGTTGTTTGAAATTATTGGTTGTTGTCAATGACACGTTTGTTTCCAAATGGATCTATGTGAAATTATATTTTAATGTACCTAGAAAATAAGTAATAGGAATCTGCTTTAAAAAACCCAATCCACAAAACCCTCCAAGCAAATAAATTTTTCATTTCACAGAATGTCTGGATATGCTTCCACGTCACGGCTATTGAATTATGAGCCCGAGTAACTGCTTTAAAAGTGCCATGGAGGCACTTTAGGAGAGTTTTAAGTCAGGAATGTACCATCCGTAATGGAAATGGCAGAGAAGATATAGGGAGAAAGGAGACAGATAACAGAGCTTGAACAGGTCTGCCTGGGAGCGAGCAGCTACAGCTTTGATTTGTGCTAATGTGTTGTCTGGGAAACTTGATTCTGCATCTTCCCTAAAGCGGTGACAAGGTGGTAACCCTGAAAACAAGGTGATCTCAGCCAGGCTGCTGTCTGGCCTGCTTCTTAACTATAATTAACTCCTCATGTGCTTTTTGGGGCTGGGTGGGGGGGGCTTTGTATTTTTTATGTCTCCTGAAAGCAGCATTTTCTGCGGAGCAGATAATTTACCAGCTTGTCTTTGGTACTGGGCTGTGCTGTGGTGCAGCGTGCGGCGGAGCTGGAACCACAGCAGGATTCCCTTATGAGCCTGGAAGGTTTATTGCCCTCTGCAGCCTGAAAGTTCCTAACCTGCCAGGGAGCTGGAAATCCCTGTTTTGATGCTCACAGTCGTGCCAGACCTGGCGGGAGAATGACACTGTCACTTATTTCCTCTGCACGTTTATTTGGATCAAACATAAGAAGGATCCCAGTCTCAGTTAAAAGCAGGGCCTGTGTTCATGGAAGCCTGGTGTGACTTTTGCCATTTTAGACAAAGAGTCCCACAGAGCAGAAGAAGGGGGGCTGCCTGCCAGGTGGTGTTTTATAAATTGAGATGAACACATGTTAGACCTAATGAGGTTACAAAATCACCTATCAGGTGACTTGAGCAGTGATGTAAAGTAAAAGTATTTTTGTTATGATTTTATTATTCTTGATACATACACTCCTTTTAAATAGGAAAGAATTAAGCTTTGTTTTGCTGTAGTTATAGAGCATGGAGTACTCCTGTTCCAGCTTGGTTGTCCTTCAAAAATACTAGAGACCAAATTTTATGTCCTTGTAGTTTTTGAGGGGAAAGTTTTTCCTTTTATTGCAAATGCTTTTATCCCTTTCTGCCTGAATGAAAACATGGGATTAGGATTAATGGACTTTTTCTTGTGCTTGGCAAATTACCTTTAATTTTGGCAATCAACTAGAAATAGTGGAATAAAATAATAGGTTGTTCTAGGCAAACCATGATGGTTTGTGAGGTGTTTAATCCAGTGCCAGGCCCCTGCAGAGCTGCAGAAAGCAGCAGTCCTCCTTGTCCTGCCTACACTGAGTTGGGCTGATTCTGCTTTTACATGTCAGCAAACTTCAGACAGAAGGATGAGGGTGAAATGGGATGCACACTGGAATTCAATATAATCTTGTATACATTGTGGATAAAAAATTATCTTTCCCTGCTGTCTGCTGAGCATATCAGTCTGCTGGCTGTGAAATGTGGGGTTGTCTCAGCCGAGTCAGCAGATTGGGGTTCCTTGATGGGCAGCTGTGCCCCACTGAGCAGGGCTGTTCGGCCACTCCTTGTCTGTGCGCTCCTCGTCCTTGCTGTCTATGAAGATATTTTCCTGTGAATCATGTTCATAGATCAAAGAAGGTAGGATGTTGACACAGCTCTTGGCAGAGGCATTCATCTACTCATGTGATGTTCCACTTCACTAAATTAATTTCCTTTCCAGTTTTCGGAGTTGTTAAGCATTGTGTAAGCAAATCTTTTAAACAACTTGTAAGAATTTCCACAGTATGGCTTGTAATATTGGTATTCTGGTCTGCAAGGGTCACTAAACACTTGTATTCATTCACCTTTTATTTCTCTGATTTCAGCCTAACAGAGGGACAAAAAGACCCGCGATGAAGAGGAAGAGGAAATCAAAGCACGTCGGAAACAAGCCAGTGCCCGAGAACATGGTCGTCATAGGGAAGAGGAGTCTGCTGCCCTGGAAGAAACTGATGATGAGAAGAAGAAACTCCTTCAGATAATTGAGAGGGATGGAGAAGAGGAAGACGAGGAAGTAAGTCCTCTGGGAAAGGAAAGGCAGTGGAAATAACCAAACACCAAACCCCTTCTCTGTGATTTCCATTTCTTACCATGTAGGTGGTGAGACTTAACCTGATTTTCCTGTGCTTGTACAGCTTCAGTTTGTGGGTTTGCTTTCCTGCTCTGCAGGGTGTTCATTAATTTCAAATTTCTCAAATATATCAGCTGAAGATTTAAAGCAGGGGAAAAGGGAGAGGGCTTTCAAGTCTAATCTCTGTTTGGTCTGAGAATACCCAAATCACCTTCTAAGGTATATTTTTAGGAAACAGTTTCTGTGTTCTAACCAATTTCCTAACTGTTGTTCTCATCAGTACCCCCAACCATGCAGCTTCTCCCCCTCTTTGTAGCTGTGCAGCAGCAGCAGCAGCAAATAAACAACCATTCTTCTGTACAAGAAAGGTCTCGGGTCAGAGGAGGGGGGTAGCAGCTGTCAAGGGTAAATGATTTCAAGCCTTGGAGACAGAAATCCAATGCTGCATTGGCCTTTCTGCCAAGGGCCAGGGAAAAGATCACTTTATAAATGTGACACATGGATTGGTATAAATCTAGACGATATTTGCTTCCTGCTCCCCGTGTCCTGTTTGATAAAAAAACAAGTGATATTCACCACTGCAGAATCACGTAGCTTTGTAAAATATCATTGTCCTTTGTATACAGCATTGCCAACATCCATCTCTGAGACTCTCCCTCGGTTTTTTTGATGTTGAGCTATTGCCATGACAGTTGTTTCTGATGGCAAGGAAAGATAATGGAGGATTTCTGTAGCATTTGGGCTCCAGGGAGGATGGATTGACAGAACCGAGGGTCCTTCTGACTGGCTGGAGTCTTGTGGATTCCTGCAGTGTGCCAGTCCCTCGTCTTTGTCAAGTGGAGTCCTCCCAGCCAGACATTTTAAAGGCTGAAAGTCCAGGCCTTTCTTTAGAACTCAATTCTCTTGTTTATTACTTTGGACAGCAGTTAATATAAGTGCCATTAAAATGTGCTTTGTCCCAGTAAATTTGATGGGAAGAAGCTAATCTGTAGGACACTGCAATACTGAATGCAAATTCAATACAAGATATAAAGCTTGTCCTAATGGAGATACTGTAGTGATATGTGTTAGAGGAAGCAAAGAATCAAAGGGGATAGAGGGAAGCTGTGTCAGCATGTGTGGGTTGAAATCCCATTGCAAGAGAATGTGCTTTGGGCACTGTAGTATTGATTAGCTGAATGGGGTGGTGACATGAGTGGGATGGCAATGAGACAGGTTGGGCAAAGGAATGAAGGAAATCCAATAATAACTGAAGGCTTGGGCTGGTGTTGTTATTGTAATGGAGTTGGCTGAAGAAATGGAGGTTTTCTCTCTCATACCACATTGCTACTTAGAGTCACTGACCAAACAATCTTCAACACCAGCAGCAACTCTTGATTTAATCCTGAGCAGGGTATGGACACAAAACTCGGCTTAAGATGTGAGGTTGTCTGGTTTGGTTTTTGTTTTGAGAGCTTGTTTTAAACAGTAGTTGTAACACAGTCAGAGGAGAGGGAAGAGGTTACACAGGGAAATCTCTATCATCAATTTTTTAATAAAAGAAGTGCATTAAAATCATAAACTAAGGGAAAATGTTTGTAGGTGTCAGGGAGGCAGCTGAGGTTACATTGCTGCCGTACAGTAAATAAACAACTCCAGCTGAGAAACACCTTAGGAGCATTTACAAAATAAAGAGAAAATACTAGAGTAGAAAATTGATTTATTTTTTTCTTTAGGAAAAGGCGTTAAGATAGCAGTGAAAGCTTATCCAAGTGAGTAAAATGCAGAAGAACATAAATTCAGGGCAGTTAAATGTAGTCTTACAAAAAGCAATAGCGCAAGGGACTTCTGCAGAGAAGCTCTCTGTGGGCACAGGCTGTGAGTGCAGGTTTGCTCTATGTCTGAAGCAAAAAAGCCTTGATATGTACTGGTGGTGCCAGGTAATAAGAGGTGTAAAAGAATAGCTCGAGGTCCAAGCTGGAGTGGGTAGTGATGGTGTGTGAGGTGTTTGGCAGCTTTCTGCAGTGATGTTCCAGAACTGGCTGAAATTCCAAGGGCCCTGGGCCCGGCTGCAGTCCCACTACATTGCTGGTATTTCTCCAACCATCCAAAGCTCACTTTTCTGCCTTTTCTAATTTGGTCAGGAGGAACCTTTGGATGAAAGTTCAGTGAAGAAGATGATTCTAACCTTTGAGAAGAGATCCTACAAAAACCAGGAGCTGCGGATCAAGTTTCCTGACAATCCAGAGAAGTATGACTATGCCTAACTTTTTTCTTTTGATTTCAGATGTAAGCCCTAAATCAATTACTGGAATATAGATGTTTTCAGTTACATAAGGCTTATGTAACAGGAGTTACTGCCTTGTAGTTCTTCTAAATTCTATTTGAAACTGAGTTTGTTAATTAAAAATGGTTTTATTGAGACTGTGGTGGGGTCAATATATGGCTGCAGCACAAAAACCATGATTAGCAATAATTAAAGGTTTCATCCCATCATTTGATGTGAAGGTGTTATGCTTGCATACCAGCCAGAAGTCTGTGTGGGGAGAAAATAATTTTGTGTTACCCAGTGCTGTGATGAGCAGAATGGCTGGATGTTCTCAGAGAGCCACATGGGATGTTTGTGTTCTAGAAGCCTCTTCCTCGTTTAAAGGTGTTCTGTTATTCACATTAAAGGATTTCTTCCTACACTTCAATGCCATTATTTTTGTCCAGTTTGCTGTCCTTTCTGTTACCCAGATTATTTTTATGGACTTCAGACTCATACAATCCACATACTAATATGTGCTACCTAGGAAAGGTGGAGCGCTCTGTGGAATTTATTTTATAAGCAGGTTTTTTCATGTGTAGCTACATCATCTCGATTTTAATTTTTTCTTGAAATTCTGGAACTGATTTACAGAATTGGGACAAATCTGCTTATTTACTCTGTGTCAATTATGTAGTAGAAATGCTTATCCTGCTGCAGGATTAAACTTCAAGGGGCAGGTGTAGGACAGGGAGGATAGAAATGCTGGTGCCATGTGCACCTGGGGTGACAAGTCCTACCTGGTGTCTCCTGGAAGGTAGTGGTCTCTTCTTGCCTTTTTATTACCCTTTTTTGTCTTGCCTCAGGTTCATGGAGTCGGAACTGGATTTAAATGACATCATTCAGGAAATGCACGTGATCGCGACCATGCCCGGCCTGTATCACCTGCTGGTGGAGCTGAACGCTGTGCAGTCTCTGCTTGGGCTGCTGGGACACGATAACACAGATATCCTTCAGTTGTTAAAGCAGCTCTTATGGGAGAAGCTTTCTACAGACTTTTCTGTAATCTCTCGTATCCTCTTTCCCAGGCTCCTGTAGATGTTTTTCTCTTCTTCCCACCACACTGGATTTACGTGTTGTTTTTTTGTTTTTTTCCCAGTGAAAGCCTTCTTTGTTCAAGTAATATTGATTCTGATTTTTTTTTTCAATGCTGTTATTCTCCTTTTTTGTTTTATGCCTCTTTCATCTAGTTTTGAGTGGCAGTGTTAGAGTGTGAACAGATGAGCAGCAGAGGAGAAGTGAAGGCCTGGGCTTAGCAGCGATAATCTCAGACTATGCAAACTTCGTCTGGAATAGCCCCAGTGAAAATGAAACTGTTTTACCCCTTCTTGCTGAGACCTGAGCTGTCAGGCTGTCAGCTGTTTGGACTAGCTCACCACGTGCTTCGCCTTAGTTTGTAAATGTGCCTTCTTTACCCATACCTTTAGTTTGGTGTGCGCAGAGCCCAAGGCTGCGGGTGGCCCCTCTGGTTAAGCGCATATCCAGAGACAATTCCATTTCCTTGCTTAGTGAGGTCTAGTGTCACTGAACCTAATCCCTCTGTGCACCTGGCCCTTGTGCCCCTGAAGCTCTGAGGGCATCTGAGAAAGAGTTTCCCATTTTGGTAGTGTTGATCAAAAACAGTGTCGTTTTTTGAGTATCCTTGTGCCTTGATGCTTAGCTGGGAGCTGGCACTATGCCTGGCTCACCACTGCGTGGTCTGTAAAAGCAGAGCTTAGCCTGCTTTGCTTGTAAAATATTCTACAGCAGATTAAACTGAAAAATTGTTCCATGACTTGGGAGATTGTGTGTCTGTGTCCTGAAAACATGAGTGAGTGGAGGGAGCAGTGAAGCCCCCTGGAAAGGGCACTGAATGTCAACTTGGGACTCAAGCAGTTCTTTTTCCATTTTTATTGATCCATGGCCTTAGGAAGGTAATTTATTCTTTGCTTCTTTGTGTGTAAAGCAGGAGATAACACTTACCAGTTTTCCGGAGGTGTTTTGGAATATACAATGTGAAAATGCCTGTTAGTACTGAATGTTGTGGTCTGATGCACAGATCTTGGTTTTCTTTTTTAGCGCTTTCTTTACAGCACCATCTATTGAGAATTCATAATTCATTCTTTCTAAGTGGGTGCGGTGATCAGAAGCTAAAACCAAAACATAAATATTTTATTGCATGCCGGTTTATATTAGAGAGCACTGCTTATGTGTTTGGGTATTTTGACTTGCATCAGGTAAAACCTTGATGTGGTGAATGCTGGTCCCTGCAAAACAGTAAACCCCACAGCTTCCCTTATCCAAGATCTGCAAGGAAATGGCTCTCAAATAACTGTTAACAGTTTATGTTGTACAGGGGGAAGCTCCTCCCATGCAAAACCAATTTCGTGGTTACTGTAGTTTAATTATTTATTTTATACCAGACACTGCAGACTTTTTTGTACTATGTGCTTTTATACTGAGTTTCTCATTCACAGGGAAAAAAGGAACTGTGGGAATGTTGACTGGGATAGTGGAGCTGTTTTCCAGATGAAGTGCACAGGAGTACAGCTTGCTTTGTCCTGTCAGCCATGGAAAGCTTTGTGCTGGGGTCACTGCTGCTTGTCAAAGACTTGTCAGGGTTTTCACTGTGAACTCTTTTATTTGGTTTGCAACTTGCCTGTCAGTGAGTTTACGGGTAGGAATTTGGCCTGAGAGCTGCAATTTTGGGAAAACTATATTTCTTATTATAAAACTGCTGAAGTGTTTTGAGCTCCATTGGAAGCAGAGACTGCTGCTGCTCACGTACACGGTAGGAGCACTATTAAAGTGAAGCATCTAGACATAAAACTGAATTGATACAGCTCAAGTTTTCTAATGATGTTTTGTTAAAACAAATGGGAAAATACTTTTAAAATGAGTTCTTCAAGGAGAGAACTAAACAAATGGCTCTTCAGATGTGATTTAAATGTGGTGTCTTAAGGGACTAATGCAAGGAGACAAAAGCAGTGTCCAGGGGGAGCAAATAATCTGCTGAATGATTCATACAGTTTTACACAAAACATGTGAATGAAAAATGATCACCGACAAGATTTTAGTAATGAAAGATATGAAAGCTTCAAGCAAGGCTTTGCTTTACTGTCTCCTAAATTTTATAGGTCAGCTGATACTCTCACTGCAAGCCTCAACAGAAGCTTCCCAGACAGGAATGCCCTGCATGATGAACTCTGCTGAGTTCTTTGCTGTGCACCCTCAAAAGAACCTGGTTCATTTGTCTTTGTAGCACCCAGGAGAAACAGAAATCTTCAAATGATTCCTCCTTGAGCTTTCTCTCCCACGGGTTAATGAAACCCCATTCCCTCAACTTGTCCTCATCCATCATGTACTAACCCTGAGACCACCTCAGTGGTCCTCTGCTTTCCCAGGCCCAATATTTTGGGGTCTCTCTTTTATTTTTGAGAGCCCACAACTGAACAAAATATTCTGCAAGTTGCCCCATGAATGCCAAAGAGAAGGTAAGAATTCCTTCTGTTGACTTGCTGGTTTTGTTCTTGCTGGTGCAGTGCAGTCTGTGATTAGCCTTTGTCACTGCAGTGGCACTCTGCTGAGGTGACACTTGGCTGAGGTGACATGCTGGTGACTTGCCTGCAGCTTGTCCAGCAGAAGGTCCGGGCTCTCTCTTGCAGAACTCACCTCTCCAGCCAGCCCCAGCACATGGCTGAACCTTGCTAAGAAAAGACAGATGAAAATACTTTTCCTGTTGCTGCTTGTGTGTCTGAGCAAATGCACAAATAGGAGACCTGGGAGCCAGTTTGTCAGCCTGGGCACTTGAGAGAGATCCATCACAGAGTGGTTATTTAGGACATGCAGAAAACCACGTCTCCTGCTCTGCCCCTGGGACGCGGACTGGATTGATCAGTGTGTCTGAGAGAATAGGGAAGTGGGTCTAATGAGCTGGAATACGTCTTGTCGTACAAGGGAGCTGTGCAGCAGGCAGGGGAGCTGTGTGTTATGCAGCTCAGAGTTAATGAGTGAAAATTGGGCTGGCAGAAGCTCTGCTGTTCCTGTGAGGGCTGCAGTTTGAGGAGCGTGCTGCCCTAATTGGGCCGGGCAGAGGGGGGTGATGCTCCTGCTGCTGGCAGTGCCCTCGTTAGGTGTGTATGTGCAGGTTAGCAGGGCTATCACTGACAGCAGAATACCCAAATCACATTATTATAACTCATTTCTTTTTGCTTGTGTTCAGTCTTGACAATGCAGGACGGTGCCTCGTTAGACCAACTCCAGCATGTTTGATTTGAAAAAAATAAGTAGCTACCATGAAGAAACAGTAAAATTGCCTGATCCAGTAAGCACAGAATCACATTTTTTTTATCATTCCTGATTGTTCAGATTCCCTAATTTTAGTGCTTGTGGGGAAGGTCTGCTGCAGTAGTCTGTGTACTCTTGTGTCTGGTATCCTGTTCCCTGCTGCTGTGATTGTAATGCATTGTATCACCTCACTGGTAATGTATTGCCAGTTGCTTTGGGGTCGTGTCATGAACACACTGGCCTAAGAGCCATTTGCTATTGATACTAAATGTGTCTGCCTCCCTGTTGGTTGTCCTTAACACCCAGCACATGTTTCCATAGCTGTGGTTGACTTGCTGCAAGAGCTGACTGATATTGATACTCTCCATGAGAGTGAAGAAGGAGCTGAAGTCCTCATAGACGCTCTTGTAAGTAGGAAACCTCAGATTATTTCAGTGCCTCAATATCTGCCTCAGCCCAGCAATGAACACTGACTCACCCTGCTTTCTGCAGCTCTGGGTGTCTGTGCTGCCAACATCATGGTGGAGATAGCCAGGAGAAGCCTATTCTGAACCTGAGACCCCAATGGGTGTTTTTGATGAAATGCCATTATAGTTTGGGGAGTGGGTGGTTGCACCATTTGCATGTTGTTGTACCACTTCTTTTTTGGAAGGAACACTGTCATATTGCAAAGTCTGTGTGGGCTGGGGGATTTTTTTGGTGCAGGGAGGGAGAATGAAATAATAATATTTGTGACTTGGGCAGTGTCCCATTGAAAACAGGAGCTTTGTTTGCATTTCCCTTCTCTTTTGTGGAAAAGGGTGACCTGCGTTCACCCATGGAAAACTGAAGTTTGTGGCAGGGACTGTTACCCAAAGGACAGCGATGCTGCTGTGATCTTTCAGTCTCGCCTCTTGCACAGGAGACTGGTTGTCTTCTATCCAGTAACTCTTTGTTTCAGGCCCAAAAATCTGGTCTTGAACTGGGGCATCTGTTGGTGACAGTGTGATTTTTTTCTTAACAAGAAGTGAAAACTTGAAAGTTTTCATGTAGCAGAGCAATGAACTTTAAGGGTGGAGGAGGGTCCAGAAGTCAAAATCCCTTTTGGCACAGAGAGTGAACCAACCCAGAAAATTACCTAGGTGGGTAGGAGATGCATTGGTTGGTATTAAGTGTTTCCTGCACAGTTAATTCTCTGCGTGCCTCTTGACCTCTTGGAAAAGGGTGGATTTCCCCTTTTCCTGGTGTTTGTGCTGGATGCTTCCTGCTCCCTGGCTGCAGGAGGGAGATACCAAACCCTTCAGAGAGGCGATGCCCAGTCAAACATGAGTTTTACAGGTCTGTCCTACCTTGGAGCTGGTGAATTGCTGCCTTTGAGGGTCGCTATGGCTGTGTCTGATTCTGTAACTATTGTGTTGAATTTGGAAGACAGGGAATTACAGGTTTTCTTTTGTTTGCTTTGTTTGGCTGCTCTGTTTTCTCCTACAATCCTTCTTGTCCAGTCACTATAATGTTACCTTCCAAAGGTTAATGACAGTGCCCAGAGCCCAGTTCCTCCAGCTGGCCTCTGGGCTGTTCTTAATTACTCTGCCTTGGTGGGGAGATTGCTGGGTGAGTGAAATGGGAAAGAGGAGCTGCTAGAGAAGATGTTTTCTATAAAATATGTGGAGAGGTAGTAAATCAAGTGAAGTTCTTTCTCTGTTTTCATTGTCACCAGCCCACTGATAATAGCCATGTTTAGAGGTTTCATTGTCCTCCTTGAAAGGAACAAGGCAGGCCTATCTTGGGAGACATGTTTAGATATCTGCTTTATAGATTACTTTTTTTTTTTTTAAGAAAGTAGGTAAAAGGTTGTAGGGGTATCTCAACATGGTTGCACTGCATTCCACAGCAGCCTATATTTGTGTTTTTTCCACATATTCACTGGGCCCAAAGCTGATTAAGAGTGTTTGAATTGGCAGTGTTATTTTGTTTAACTGGTCCAAGCTCATGCCCACAATGGAACGTTTGCCAGAGTCAAGCTGGACTCTGTCCAATTCCAGTTTTAAAAGCATATTTTGAGTGTGAGCTCTGTGATTCAGGGACTACCCCCTTGCCCTGTCTGGTTTTCCTTAACTCACTGAAGTCAACTTGGTGCATTCATCTTGACAGGATTTAAATAGAGGACTTCAGCTGGTGATCATTCAGCTCTTGGGTTTGGATCTGTGGGTGTGAGCATTGTTCTGTCAGCTTT
This sequence comes from Lycocorax pyrrhopterus obiensis, assembly GCA_014706295.1. Taxonomy (NCBI): domain Eukaryota; kingdom Metazoa; phylum Chordata; class Aves; order Passeriformes; family Paradisaeidae; genus Lycocorax; species Lycocorax pyrrhopterus. The sequence goes on from JACSVZ010000233.1 coordinate 14,356, forward strand.
TTGTACCTGTTAGGTGGAAGGTCCAGCAGCAGTGTAGGCAGGCAGCAGTGACCAGCTGGGCGGGGAGCTGCTCACAGAGCTGACCGTTCTCCCATCTGCAGTGGTTTGTGAGCCTTGTGCTTCAGAATTCTGAGGGATTATAAATCAGTCAGGCTGGTTCAGGAAATAAGACTGTGAACAAGGTGCATGTTTACCTCCTGATGTTTTTCTGTTTAATCTGAAACACAAAAGTTGTTTCATTAATTAGGAAAAACATAGTGACAGATTTACATGATGATTCCTTCGCTTCCTCTGAGATTTTACAGCAGGGTTGTTCATGTCTTCAAATCATGTCTGGCAGGGTGTTTCAGTAGGGCTCCCTGATTTTTATTATTTATTAACCCTTCCACCCATTCTTTCTCCTTCATCTTCTTTTTTTCAGTCTTATTTCTTATCTTTTATCTTTCCCATGATCCCGGGGATTTAGGTGGAGGGCCAGGTTGTGGCCTTGTTGGTCCAGAATTTAGAGCGCCTGGATGAAAGTGTGAAAGAGGAGGCTGATGGTGTCCACAACACCCTGGGTAAGTGGCTGCTGCACAGCCCCTGGCTTCTTTCTGTGGTTTGTACCAAAAGTGGTGAGTTATCCCTGCCCTTTCTTCCCCCCCCTCCTCTTTTCCCCTTGGACTGCCAGCACTGCAGTACAGGATCTGGTGCAGCTTTTATTCAAGCACAGTTTGGAATCACTCGTCCCTGGAGCCAGAGTTTGTCATTTGTCCCATGGCTGCATGAAAGGTGCCTCTTCCCAAACCAGTTGTATTGGGAGGTGCAGATACATGGATCACTGCACTGCACCAGAGGCAATCACAGGGCTGTTTAGGTTGGTAAAGCTACGATCACTGGGTCCAGCTGTTAACCCAGCACTGCCAAGGCCACCACTAAACCATGTCCCAAAGTGCCACATCTACACCGCTTTTAAAAACCTCCAGGAAAGTGCTCCACTGCCCCTGTATTTACTATGTGCATATCTGTGAGCTATACTTTGTTTCTGTCTTAACAATATATTTAACTTTCAGGTAGCAAAACATTTGCAGTTCATGGAAGGACATAATTGCCTCTCTGCTCCCTGATCTTTGCACAGCACAGAACCATTGCAGGGTGTTCCCATTGCTGGCAGTCAGACCATCATCCACTCCTTGCAGTCCTTCAGGATTGTAATCTCCCAAGACTGTAAGAATGAGAGACTGGAAACATGACGTTTGGAATTTTTGGTGGAGAAAACCATCTGTTTTCTGTGTCTTTCTTCTCAGGAATCGTGGAGAACATGGCAGAGTTCCGGCCAGAGATGTGCACGGAGGCTGCACAGCAGGGCCTCATGCAGTGGCTGCTCAAGAGGCTGAAGGTGAGCTGGTTTCCCACTTTGCTTCTACAGACCAGTTAGCACAAAAATTAGCTTAAGAAAAGCCAGTTTTTCTTGTGTGTGTTGTAAAAGCCCAGTTAAGGACAAAAAATTATAGTTCAGAGTCTGTGTCCTTGGCAGTTTTAGTTTAAAGAGACACACTTCGGTCTTGTCTTTATAAATGTCTTGCAGTAGAAATTGTCTCTTTTATCTTTTCGTATGATTCATGTATGTTGGATTTCCATGTGTTGGGTTTCTATGTGTGAGATCTGTAGGACTATAAAAGCTGACCAGTGAGAGGGGAACAATAATATTAACCATTTAATGGCCTTTGCTTCCCATGTTTCTAACATTTTTTTTGAGTTTTAAGTGATGTCTGTGTTTAAATGCTGCTGGGGGCAGCTTTTGCTTTGAACTCAACTATTTGCCTTTTAAATTAAAAGCTGCTTTTCATACACTGCATCCTGTGGCAGTGCGTTACACGCTTTAACTCAGTCTTGTGTGAAAAGATGCCTAAACATTCACTGGAAAATACTGTAGAAAAGGAATGGATAGTTCAGCTGTCTCACAGAAATAGTAAAGGAAATACAGCAAAGAAATTCTGGCTGTTCTCTAACCTGTCAGGAAGGCGTTAGCACTTCCATGCTTACATGTCTGCATGATTAGAAAGCCCCTGAGTTCCAGAAATTCTCCATCAGCTGTGTAAGTGCAGGTACCCCTCTGTGCACTTCACATCCTTGTTAGCAGAAGTAATCTGTAATTTCTCACTCCAGGTAGTAACATAATTATGTCCTTTGCTTAAAAAGAAAAAGTGAAGTTAATTTTAGTCTTGGCAGGTAGGTACTGCTGCCTGCCTTGGAATTGCTGTGGCAGCTGAAAGACTGAGAAACTTGGGAAAGCAAAATAATCCCAACTAGGATTCCCCTGCTTGGTGCCACAGAACATGAATGCTCAATGGCATTCTGAGCTTGTGCAGGGTGTGTCTGTTGTGTTCCCTGGCTGTGTTATCCCTGGGTTTGGGATGTGGGATCAGGCAGGGCTTTCTCTTGCCTGCACAGGGTTGTGGGGAGCTAATCAACCCCTCTTCAGGTACTTTGGCTCTTGGCAGCACTTGGTCTTGAATCTCTCACCCTGACAGTTGTGTTTGGGATTAACCCAGGATCTCAGCAGCTGGGTAGAGCTGCTGTGGAATGTCTGTGGGATACGTTTTAAGATCAGGGTTCTGTCTGGGCAGTGATGAGGACATCTGGCACACAGCACAGAGCATGAATTTCTGTTTCCTGATGACATTTCAGGTCTTATAATTGTATTGTGACTGTCAGAGCTGCCTCAGAAAGCTCAGGTGGAGCGCTCATAGCTCTCTTCTGCAAACATAAGCAGGGTTTGACGATATGTGCAGTCTTGATGACTGATCAGAATGTTGTTTCCCAAGATTTGCAGGGCAGCAGTTGGTCACCCCGTGGCAGAAGCTGGCAGGGCTGTACAGCACCGAACGCTTTCCCCTCTCCTCCATGGTCTACTTGGAGGTGTCCCCTGGCTGCTGTAAATACCATCCTCTGCAGAGTGGTTGGGGATCATTTGGAATGAAAAGCTTTATTTGAAGTCAATACTTGGTGGCATTTGGTGTCTTCCTGCTTTCCATGTTTCTGTGTGTTGCATGGTGCTTGCACACCGTCCTCTGTTCCACGGCAGCAGGATGGGATGATTGGCCCAGCAGCCCTGCACAGGCAGGACTGTCCATTATGCTGCAGGGAGCTGTGTGTTTGGGGAAAAAACTGTGTGGCAAATGCTATATTTTAAGCCTAGAACTTCTGCTTTTTCCCTTCCTGAACAGTGGAGTATAAATAGCTGGTAACTGATGATTTTTAAATTAGTTTTATTTTATGAATCCCTCAGTAAACCAGGTTGCATTATTATCTGATTGGTTAATGTTCACTCTGTTTCTGTAGATGAAGCAGCTTTGGCAGCATGCAAAAACATTGGATCCAGTTCAGAATCCACTCTAGGGTTTTGGGTTTTTTGGGGGGGGGTTCAAATTCAGCATTTTGGTTTCATTGTGACTTCTTTAGCATATTTGAGGATGGAGGAAATATCTGAAATGGAAGTTACGTGATTGTGCAGGCAAAACCCATCTCACGTTCTTCTGACTGTGACACTCTGATTCTCATACGGAACTCATACAGCAGTTACTATTTAATGTATGTTCTGAAATTCTGGTTTTGCTGACAGGCACAGACTTCCAGACAGGGATAAGTGCAATGCACCCACATAACATTGTGGAAAATGCATCAGAGGAAAGAGATTCTGTGTGGCAAACAACTGGAGACTGTTTTAGCGGTTTTGAGCCAACTTGGCCAAACCTACAGATGTAGGGCCATGTGAAGGATCACAGTGGAGCTTCTACATGTTTGCATGAGCCCACACGCACCTCCCATCACCCCTGAATCAGAATTGTTACTGTTCTGTCACTGAGGAAAACTGCAGAATTACTGCAGTTGTGTTTTAAGTGCTGCTCATACATTTGGTGATTTGATTAATGTGTTCTTCAAATCAGTGAGATGCTGAGGGCCGTGCCCTGATGGGTCTCTTGTTCCTTCCCCCACAGGCTAAGATGCCTTTTGATGCCAACAAGCTGTACTGCAGTGAGGTGCTGGCGATTCTGCTCCAGAATAATGATGGTGAGCCATGCCTGCCATGTCTCTGTCAGTGAGGGCAGAATCCAGGCTTCTCTCAGATCACAGCAGCCCTTTTCTGCCTCCAGCTCCCCTTTGCTCACTTTGCTCTCCCCCACGTGCTCCCTTGCCTCCACCCTCTCTTTCTCTGCAGCTTTTGTGCTCTGTCAAGCTGTATTGATTTTGTTTGCTGATGTATCAGTGTTAGATGGCTGTAAAATCTGACAGTTAGCTTCATTTTTCTCTCTCTTTTCCCCCTTCCCCCCACCTCCGTCTAGACAACAGAGAATTGCTTGGGGAGCTGGATGGGATCGATGTGCTGCTTCAGCAGTTATCTGTGAGTAGTTCCCACACGCCTTCTCTTCCATCGGAAGACTGCCGGGCTGGGTGGGAGGAGTGGAAAATATCCGGGGTGCAGGTGCTGTCCTAAAGATGCTTCATATTTAGTGAAGCATAGTCCCCAAATACCTTCCGTGGGGTGTGTCATCCATGGTCAGTGAGATTAATCCCTTTTGTAAAGATGTTAATGCTGAGGTACACAAAAGTTAAATTATTACGTTATAGTTTCATGGCAAGTTGGAGATAGGCAAGGTTGGAATTGATCCATCTTCAGCATGCTCCACTCCAAGCACAGGGCTGCCCATGTTTGAGCTGGCTGAAGGTAATGTGTTCATAGCTCACCTGTATTTCTTCAGGTAGTGCTGCCTGCAGCATGCTCAGGTATGAATTGTAAAGGAATTCTTTGGTAATCAGCTTATCCACGTACCTGAGTGTGAATTTGCCCTTCCCCTTGGAGGCCCATGTATTATCCTTTAAATCCTGCACCAGGCTGCTGCACATTTGTGGGTGCGCAGTCAGGGCTGCAAAGGGTAGCAGCTACAGAGAGGATGCAGCAGTGACCTGTGTGATCGCTGCCTGACACCTGCCAGGTGCTGGAGCTTTTGATGCAAACTCTTCACGTGTGTTCTGCAACAGCACGGCCCAACCTTTGGGGGTAATTTGGTAATTTTGCTTTGTTTGTCGTTCAGGTGTTTAAACGGCACAATCCGAGTACAGCAGAGGAACAGGAAATGATGGAGAACCTGTTTGACTCCCTTTGCTCCTGCCTAATGCTCAGCTCCAATCGTGATCGCTTCCTGAAGGGTGAGGGTCTGCAGCTGATGACCTGATGCTAAGGTACCTCATTAATATTGTGATTTCCTTCCTGCTTTTGATGTGCCAACACCTGTTCTGGCTAGATATTTGTGGTTTTATTGTAAAATTTCTGTGTTTTTCGGATATTTGTCTTCTCTTGATGTTTTTTCCAGCAGGTAAGTAATTTGGACCTTCTCAGGCATGGAATGTCCACTTTTTGTCTTCAGCTTTGTTTCCTAAGAACTGGGGTTGCCATGGTGGCTGCTGGAAAGTGGCAGTGCAGATGTTTCATCTAGAGAGAATGCTGTAGGTCAGGCCACTAACCCTCTAAGGGTTTAAATGACCTCTATGAGGGCAGGAGAGGACCTTTGGATGTCCCTTGGGAAAATGTTTTTCGTTTTGTTCCCCAGTTCAGTCTCCACTGTGTTGTGTAGCCTCTGAGCTGCTGAATTTCTGTGGATGCTGATACAAAAATTACTTTTGTGAATGGGACACAAGTTTGCATTTCTTGTGCTGTGCTTTGTCACACCCTGAACCTCTGGGGCTTCTCTGCTCTCTCTTCACTTTTCCTTGCTGGCCTGGCACCGAGTTGTGTCTGCTGGGCTGTCTGGCTCCCCAGAGCTGTGGGAGGGCACAGCGGGCTCTGTCTGGCTGTCCCCAGAGTGCCAGGCTGTGTGCTGGCGGGTTAGCAAACACCAGCCAGGAATGCTGAGCTCCTGCAGCTCAGGGCTGGGGAATGTGCGGCAGCAGGGAGCTGAATAAATAACCCAACATGGATTATTCAAATAGGAACACTGAGTTTTCTTGAGGCTAATTAAGGAAAAGCTCTAAAACTAAGAACGGGAGGGAGGCCTCCCTCTGCCTGGAGTCCTAAGCTGCTAAACCAGCCTTGCAGAACTAATTAGTTGGAGTTCTTGTGCCATGTGGGTGGGACTCAGTGTTTGGATTTTTAAGAGCTTTTTACCCATTTTTTGACTCTACTGTTTACCACTCTCTGCACCAGAATTCGAGCTGGAAAATTATGACGAGGAAAATTTCTCCTTGGCTGCATTTTGCCCCCCACAGTAGTTGCAAAAGGGTTGGGAGGGACAGAGTGTGATGGATCTGTCAGCAGCAAGTCTGCCTGATGGACAGAGTTTCCAAGGCCTCAGTCTGTGGATTCTACAGTTTGAGTGGGATTGGTAAAGCAATTGTGGAAAAAAACCTAACAATTCACAGAATTTGTTCTATAAGCTTCTGTCACTACTGTCCTCAGGCATGTACTATACTGACAGCTGATTATTTTATATTCTTTTAAACTCTTCTAATCTAGTTCTGGTGCTTAGAAGCTCTCACAGGTGCTCGGTTTTTCTTGGACAGAGCGACTTAGGTGACTGCAATCTGTTGTTGTAAATAGGGAGTGAATGTGGATAGTTGTGATTTGGAGCTGCACATCTGTATCTTCTTGATACCTTCGTGATAAACAGCAGAGAACAGACATGCCATTCAGTTGTGATTGACCACCTTGCCCACAAACGAGGCAGAGTATTTTTCTCTCCTGTTGGTGTCCTCTGAAGGCTGGGGGCAGAGATCTGTTATTTTTTGGTTTTACTTTGGAGGTGGTTAATCACTGTACCACAGCCTGTGCAGATGAAAGGACAAATAGGCAAAGTTGAAAGTGTATTGACATGATGTGAGATAGATAAGCTGTGTGAGAATAAAGATATCAGGCTTGAATCTCCATTACTGTCGTGGGGAACACGGCATTCTGTGTCTGGTGCTGCCCGATCCATCCAGCCAAGTCGTTCCATTATTGATGGTTGTGCACACAGACCTGCAGAGAGCTGCAGCAGCTTTCAATGAGTATTTGATGTGCTCGTGATATTCCTACAGATAGTCATGAGAACAGGATGGTTTCTGTTGTGCTGAGCCTTAAGATGTGTGGCCAGCAGCAAAAAGTGATGTTGTATCATGTGAACTTCTGGTTTATGGGGAGTTGGTGGTAATGCCTGAAAATGAGCCTGATGTGGCTGATGTGCCTTATGTGCATGTCCATGGCCAGACTGGTCCTGGACTCGTGCTGTGATCTGGGACTTGCAGTTTGCCCTGAAGGAATTGGGGCTTCACCAAGCAGGTACATGGGAGGTGAGCAGAGGGTCTGGGAGAAGAGCAGGTTGAGAGGGATGAAGCCAGTGACAGCAGGAGTGAAGGGGGAAGTTTGGAAGCAGAATGAGAACAGGGCTATATATAATTATTTAATTACTATATTTATGTAGCATCTTTATAAAAAACAAGATGGTTTCTCAAGGAAATAGCCACCAGCGGAAAGTTTAGAAGGGTCACATAGAATTAAATTAAATTTTCTTTTTAGGTCAGGAAGTACTTTTTAGTGCTCAGTCCCTCAGCCTTGCCTTAGTAAGCTAACTGCAGTTTAGCCAAAAGAGAGGAAAACAAGCTTGTCCTGTCAGCTCCCTGGTGCACACTGACAGGCAACTTATTGCTTTGGCTGTAGAGCTGTGTTGGGTTTGAGGAGATGCAGCCACGCCACTCCCGGGGGATGTGTCAGGGAGATTCTCTGTTGCTCAGGGAAAATGACGTGTGGCTTTCCCAGCTGTGAACTGAGGAGCATGTGTGTGCACAGAGACAAATACAGCCCGGGGAGCTCACGGGGACCTGCATCACTTGGGCCACACAGTGTTCTGTCCTGCAGCTATGCTGGGACTTTTCTTGACCCTCAGGAAAAGCTTTTGTCTCCTGTACGGCAAAACAAGGTGAAAACAGGCAACTCCATATGGCTCCCTGAAGCTTTTCTGCAGCTATTTTGGGGTATATTTTTTTATGATTATTAAAATCTTTTTATGTTTTCTTGTCCTGCTGTTCCTAATGACCCCTGGAAACATGAACTGTCTCTTTACTAAATCTTCTGGTTAATTAAACGGAACCATTTTATGCACACTTTCCCAGGAAGTCTAGTGTTCTGCTTTTACTGGTATTTTGGAAAGTTAGAGGCTATGTTCTGCTAATGTGGAAAGTCCAAATAATGTCAGCACCTCTTCTTTTTGAAATAATAGATGTACCAAAAGAGTTGTCTCAGATGGAAAGGTGTTAAAAGGAGGAAAACAATGGTCAGTGAATAAAGTTGTAATTCAGAGTTCCCATGAACACTGAGGCACCTCCCCATTTGGTGATTCTCACGTTTGCTTGTCTGTGAATTAGTGTTCAGCTAAAAGTTCCCTCAATAGGCACAGATGAGACTAAGATAAACTGCTTGCCCTCTGGCAGAATAAATATTTCAAATAAAATCAACTCCAGACAGTCCAGGCAAGCAGCTATTGATCTCTAAAAGCCTGAACTTAAACCCAATGAATATTCCAGAGCTCAGCCCCTGCACAGCCTTCCTAAATGCTGATCAATATGCAATTACTTCCCCTGAAAACGTTTCTGGTGTCATCTGGCCTAAGGAGTACTTTATTTTTAGCTCTCTGTAGTGGGGGTGTGGGGGTGCCAAACCACCCTCCTGCACAGCCCTTGGCTGATGGGGGGAACTCAGAGTCTGGCTCCACACGGTGCCCTCCCACCTCGGCATTGGAAGTGCCTGTGGCTGCACTGGGCAGGGTCACTTTCTTTCAGGCTGGGGTGTTCATGTGTGGGTGTTTTAGTTTGCATGATTTTAGGGGCTCATGAAGTTGGGTCTCTGCAGGGAACTTGTTTTCCACAGCTCTCTGGGAGCTTTGAGGATCATTTTCAGGGCATCCCTGTGTTATTGGTGTGAGTTACCACCACCAGCATTCTGAACTGGCATTAAAGCAGAAGAGCCCAGAGTCTGTCTGCCTCCTTCCATTGTGTGGTTCCTGGTGATGGGGTTTCATTATAGCTGACACAGCTATGCTCACCAAATTTACTCCTTTATTAAATTAAACTATTGTTAGATCTAAATCCTGATCTTTTTGGTGTGATAGTGTTTGCCTTTTGTATCCAGCCCAGCCTCCCCTTCTGTTTTGTGCCAGTGTTTGTAAAGGAGTGAAGACATATCTTCTTCAGTAGCCAAGAAATAAGAAAATAAAACCATGACAATAAAATACATAAAACGAAATAAAAATAGAAAATAAAAAGAGATAAAAGACATTAAAAAAGAAATAACCAAGACAATATTCTCAGCCACAGTTTTGAAAAGAGTTATTGTTGATACAATGTTTTGGCTTCTAGAAGAAAAATCTTGCTTAGAGCTTGTGCTCAGCCTCTTCATCTTTTCCCTGTTGTGTTCCTTTCCCTTGTCTCTTTAAAGCAGGGTGCTCCAAAGCTCCTCATGTCCCTATACAATTTAATTTGCCTCTTTCTTTTCACAGAGAGAAGAAGATTTCCCGCAGCAGTGCCCTGAAGGTGCTGGACCACGCCATGATCGGACCAGAGGGCACAGACAACTGTCACAAGTTTGTGGACATCCTTGGGCTGAGAACCATCTTCCCTCTCTTCATGAAATCACCCAAGAAGATAAAGAAAGTTGGAACAACTGAAAAAGAGCATGAAGGTAGGTGTGCTTCCAGATCCTTCTTATTGCCATGGAGGAGGTGAATGGACAGATCTGAAAAGAACCTGCAGGGAGGAGGGAAAGGCACAGCACCCATCTTCTCAGGGCTCCTCCTGCAGCTTTCAGGTCTGGGTGTCCAGCCTGCTGCTCCCTGTCACAGCTGGCTGTTGAGGGCACACTTGTCCTGCTTGTTTTGGTATCGGCAGCTCCTGGCAATCCCATTTCGTGTGCTGTTAATAAGTTATTTTACTCCTGTAGAGTCTGTTGTTTGAAGCTCTTACTCTGATGCAAAACTCTTTTGAAAAGAGTAATGAGGCAACTACAAATGTCACCTCAAAAGCAGTGTTTTCATGGCTCTGAGCACTGAAGTGTGACTGGATGAACATCAGGGCATTGCAGAAATAAACTGCATTGCTTTTGAAGTTGCTTTTTTTTTCCTTTTTATATTTTTTAACTCTCTACCCTGGAAAACTCTGCTTTAACAGAGATCTGCTGTGGAATAAAACTGCAATTGCTGTGGGACCTTACGCTGAGCTGAGTGGTCAGTCCCTCCTGCTCCTGGCAAACATTGCCTTTCCCATTTTCTTGGTCATTGACTGTCTTGGAAGAAACTATAAATACTGCCAGTGGTGCTTAAAAGTTTGTGCCAATTGATCGCTCAGCTCAGTTCTACAGAGGGTGAATATTGTCAAAAGCTGAAGAGGTGTGAGTGGGTCTCAGACATGCCTAAGATCCACCCCTGAACTCTTGCAGCAAACCAAGGGAAAGTGGAAGGAAACAGCAACAACATGGGAGCTCTAAACACAAATCCCCTGCTTTGGGACTGGCAGCTCAGGTGGGACTCAGGTGTTTCTCCCAAGCTCAGGAGGGAGGTGCTTGTTCCTGCAGAGCTCTCTGGGTGCTGGCTGAGGCACCAGCTGGGACTGAGCAGCTCCTTTCTCTGGCAGAGCTGCTGAAATGGGGACCAACTCCCTGGGCATCTTGCTTGTCCTCCTCCTGAGGACAAGGAATGGGCAGTGGCATGGGGCTGGGCATATGGGTGGCAGTGGCTGCTTTTCGTGGCACAGGTGGAGAGCAGGGGCCTCACCTGTCCACCCAGCACCCAGAGCAATTCACACACCAGCTGACAGTTCTGCCTCACTTTATCTGCCTTGTGTTGTTTGTCTTGGGTAGATAATGGGTGAGGGGGAAATGCTGTCCGTGTGGTCTGGGTTTATGTAATGGACTTGGTTTCTGTAGGTTATGTAATAAAATTGGCAGGTTTATGTAATAAAATATGTAGTTATGCTTCAATGGATTTAGGGGATGGTTTTGAAATTTTCATTTTGCAGTGTGAAAGTGAGGTTTGTTTAATTCTTACTGAGAGAAAGCTTCAGTGGGAATAGGAGATTCTGGGTACAGATCTGAGTCTGTGGCTCGTGCCATTGACTAAATTTTTCAGTTTTGGAAAGTGAGCTAATCTCTGTCTCATCTGCTTCTTCTGGAGACTGCAGTTGATACCTGTGTGCAGTCCTGGCGCTGTGAGGATTAGTCTGGAAAGCCCTGACAGGGTCAGTCCTGACTATTTCTGTGATAGCGTGAAAAAGCCAATCTGCCTCAGGAAAATGGAGTGATCTGGTGCAAACAGGCTTTGTATCACACCTCCGCCTCATTAACATGCAGAAGAAATGGAGAACATTTAAGATGAGTCCAGAAATCAGTTCTTTAAAATAAACTCCCCTAAAAGGCTGTGGTAGTAAGTCCAATTTTTCTTTGTTTTGCATCACTGGGCAGGTGAGTTACTCGATTTCTAATGACAGGAGGTAATAGAGATGTTCAACAGGAATTCCCTGGGCCTGTCACGCCGTGGTCCTGACACGGTGTAAGCAGCACAGTGTGTGCTTTTACTCTGCTGAGTGTTGCCCCAACCATGCAGTAGTTGCTCTGGGGGGGAACTGGGTGCTGGGTGCCTCTGGCTTTAAGGGAATGGTGCAGATGTGCACATGGAACTGGTTCCCTCTCTGCTGTTCTGGTCCTAGAAACATGCTGTTTGTTGCTTATCTCTTTGTTTATTGATCAAAAAGAATGCTCATGTTCAGTCTGCTCTTGTCATTTTTTCTCATAAAAACTTTATCCTGTGTTCAATCTGTTTTAAAAAAATTAATTAGAACAATCTTCTATTGGGAGAACTTTCATGTGTATGCCAAATGGAAGCAGAGATTCCTTTAAAGGATTCTCTGGAGTGGCTTTGCAGCAGTGGCATCAGTATTTATTTAAAGCAGCTCTGAGGAGCTGGGCTGTGCTCGCCTTCTCTGTGTTGCTGCTTGGGGTGCTGCGTCGGCGGTGGGCACCCAGGCTGTGCTGTAAAGCACGAAATCCTAGTGGACTCTGAAACCTGGGTCTAATTACAGCTGCCTAAACCAGCCTTGCTAAAATGCTCCCAGGCACGGGTGAGGCACCATAACAGCTCTGCCTTGTCCCTGTGTTCTTTGTTCTGCAGTGGCTGAAGTGCCACCAGGCTGGGGATCCTGGCACCTGCTGTGGCTCCAGTGCTTCACCTCTCCCAGGGCATCCAGTGCTCAATCTCCCAGAGTACCAAATCTTCTGTATGTATGTGATGATTGTAGGAAAATATCCTCTTGTCTTTATTTGTATAGCAGTGTTGCTGTTTACATAAGAGATAGTCTATAAAACCATGTTGTTTTATTGTCTCTAAGGCAGTGTTCTGAATGTGACAAAATAATAAATACCTGGTGAAAAAAAATCTCAACATGACTTGCTGCGCTTTTTATTTATTGCAGAAATTTATAATCCAATTAAATTTGATAAAAGTACTTCTCTGTAATGTATTTCTTCCTTCTAAATGCTAGCATAAAGGTGTTCAGTGCTGGTTAGCTACATTTTTAAACACTGTCAGTGTTTAAAAATTATTTACTCTAGGGAGCCTGTGAACAATTTAAATCCAAACTGCACGTATTTATGCTTTATGTACACTACATAATTAGGAAAAAGAAAGAGAAAATTTCTTAACCATCTTTATGGAATGATCTGAGCCTGAAGATGGCTGTGGTGTCTAACTGAGTGGCGCATTATCTACACTTGAATTTTGCCTGTGTTTGTACAGATCGTTATATTAGGATATTAGGTTGGGAGAAAAAACTCGTTGGAAGCAATTTCCCTTTTTTCTGAGGCAGTGAAGCAACTCAAACCAGAATATTTTGCAGCTGAAGATAGAAATTGGCTCAGAGTTTCCTATGTCTATGGGGGTCACAGTACTCATGTGGAGTGCCCAGCGGGGTTGGACAGCCAGAAAGAAGCCTGGCTGTGTAGGAGGTGCCGTGTCGTGGTTGTGTGTTGTGAGCTGGTTGAACAGTGGCGTCCCTTTAGTGTCTGTGATTGCAGGGAATGGACAGGAATCTGGCTCTGGGTGGTTCTTGGCATAAACAGAGGGTAAGATTTTAAATAACACTTCTGTGTTGTGACTTCTGAAATGTGGGGGGTACTGTATGATTATCTGCATTCCCAAAACCTTCCTGTTGCAGAGCTGAGGGTCAGGGTGTCGTCCCTGTCCACGAGGGTGCAGCGGCTCTCAGCACAGTTGAGTCACAGCATTGGATGCTGGCTTGAAATTCTTGAACAGTCTCAGTGAGCTAAAAATGGAGAAAACACAAATTCCTCCTGAATTAGAGAGTCTGTAGTGAAGCAATCATAGCTGGCTCGACAGGCTGTATATCCTCCTGCTCTTTCTCAGGATGGTTATTTGCAGCCGAGTTTTGCTCACTTGGAGAGTGTAATGAACTATAAAAGGATGTTTGTCCAATTCATCTTCATTTAAATGCCTTCTCTTGTCTTAGATGTCAGTTTTACTTAGGAATGCTTAATTTGATAACCTGAGAATTAGTTCAGCCAATTTCCAAAGGAGAATTCCTGTCGCTGGGGTGTTTGCTTGTTTGCCCTCTATCAATAATGAAGCCTCTTTTGGAGATCCTCAGCTATACCCTCCCTTTAGAAACAACAACAAAACCCATTTCTTAGTAAATACACTTTTACTCCTTTGTGACATGCACTAAAGGCAGTAGTGCCCTTGGAATGAATGTCTGCTGCAGAACCAGGTTCCCTGGGCATGGGGAAGTGAAAAGGCAGCAACAGAAAACATGGCCTGATAGGGAGTTATCGGTGTTAACTGAGCACCCTCTGCCAGCCAGCAGAAAGTGTTTTTCTTTCGGTGGTCTTGAGGAGTGAGCACCCAGTGAAGGCATTAGTCTGTTTAAACAGAGCTTTATTATGCCAATTTGTTATTTCACCATCACCATCCGACAGGAACCTGTGATTTGAGTGAGCCATGATGCTGAGAACAGAGTTAAATTTATCTCAATTAAAGTGAGCGTGCTCTGTTGCAAGAACATCGGAAAAATAAACTTTCTCAGTCAATAGAAAGAATTTTGTTTTACGTTCAGCTTGATGGCTGGATCCAGCTTACCGGGGCTGTTGCATGTGGAGCTTTTCCAATCCTCCAGGCCCCCCTTCACCCATCCATAAAATTGGTGTTTCTTGCTTGTATCAGTGTTTTAAGATAAGATTTTTCTTGGCAAAATGTAGTGATACTTGAGTGGGTTACTCTTCTGAAATGCAGATGATTAATGCACGTGAAAACCAGTCAGGTTATCAGATGCTACACCAGTGGAATAGCATGTCCCAGTGCCACCTGTAATACTGGGATGGGCCAGTGGCTTCATCCAGGTTTCCCAGTAGCCATGAAGCCAGAGTTGTGTGTGTAGGAGGGGTAGAAGTATCTCAAAGAACTGGCTTGCTTTTTTCTAGTGTTTTCCTGCTTCTAATTAGAAACTACAATTTATCTTAAGCCTTCTTTACAAGACAGAAGGCTCTTAAATGTGTGCTGCTGGGTTCGCCAGCTCATCCTGCTTGGCCTCCAGCGGGCTGCTGTCCCTGGCATCCAGACCTGCCCACTGTCCCCTTCCTGCAGGATGATGCTTGCCTCCTCTCCTCACTGTTAAGCTTCCTCCCCTGCCAGGCAGATGTCCATTATAATGAGATGTAAAAAGAAAAAAAAAAAGTGGGGGTGGGGATAATAAAGGCAGAGGAGTGTAATGTTATAGCTTGATTTGACAGGACCTCCTGCTGTTGCAGCTGCCAGTGCCAGCCATGGAATAGATTAATCTGTATTCCAACATGCCAAGCTGAAGTCAAGATCGATCTAATTAGGGTGTTTTAAACACTGCTTGCATGCTGAAGTCTCTGTCCTGTCTGGAGAGGGAAAGGCTCCCGAGAAGCTTGAGGTGATCCTGAGCTAAGCAGGACCCTGGTGC
>JACSVZ010000230.1:0-29688 GCA_014706295.1 Lycocorax pyrrhopterus obiensis
CACCGGTTTTCTTTTCTAGAGCGTATTATTGGGGCCTCTGTAACGGAGCTGTGAGAACGGGTAATACAGGACAGTTCATCTATCTTAGAAGGAAGGTGCGTTGTCCTAGTACGTTTGCATCATTTCAATGCTGCTAGGAAAAATGGCTACTTTAGGAATTTCTTCTGTCCTTACAGTTCCTTCTCTGTAAGGTCTCGCTGTTTGCACTTGTCCACACTGAAGGTGTGTGAAAGTGATTGCCCAGCGGATCATGTTTCTTAGAGAAGGGGGAAGATCAGGAAATGCTTTCTGTTCTGCTACATCTCTCAGTCTGAACTGCAGCTGGAAACTCTTTGCTGTAGTGATGGACTCTGCTACCTGGAGAGAATCTGTTGATGATATCTCTAGAAATAGAGTTGAGAAGGGAAGTGCAAGTCACTAGTGTGCTTCGTCTTGTTTACAGACTGCAAAGGGACTATGAAGGCCAGCGCTGGCTATTTGTTCTTGGAGTTTTTCTTTGGGAGCAAGTCCTGGATGTTTTGAAGGGGTTTGGGGTCTCCGTGAGTGAGAGGGTAAGATGGGACATAGAGCTTGAGAGAAAGTGTACGTGTCCAGTGAGTTCTATGCAGTTCAGTGTGTGCGAGTTACATGAGCATCTGATCAAGCAGAAAAGGTTCTAAAAGAAAGAGGCAGTGCTAGAATTGTCTTTTCTTTTGCAACCTATGAAGAGCCAACAATGAAAAGATTCCTCCTTCTCGTGGCCCACATTGTGGTGCTGCCTTGAAAGTCCCGCACATCGAAGCACTCGCCCAGCCAGCGCTTCTCCCCCGGCACATCTCGCTGAGCGACAGCTCCGTGCACAGCGTGCACGCTGCGACTCCGAAAGGGCCTCCTTGTGCCTCGAGCTGAGGGAAAACCGAGCGGGCAGCAGGCACGCCAAAGAGGGGGGGTCCGAGTGGAAGGCCGTGGCTGGGCTTCTCGTCTCTCCAGACAAGGCAAGGCGAAGAACGAAGCCGCAGAGCAGCGGGCTCGCGTGTGCAGCGCACCGAACTGCACAAGTCCGGCAAGGGCTCGTTCACAAGCCGAGTCGCCTGAGAGTGTTCTCGCCGCTCCGAAAAGGACAGCCCAGCCGCCCCGCTTCACCGCACAGCGTGGAGATAAGCACTTTCCTAGTCGTTCAGCGCTGCACAGTGCCTGCAGCTAGAGCTCACCCAGGAGCACGAGTCAAAGCAAGGAAGGCGTTCCGAGAGCACCCCTTCTCCAGGCAGCCTTCCAAAGGCGCACATCACACTGCGGCTCTGTGCCTTTCTTCAGCGACAGACGTCCGCCTTGTTTGCACCCTCGCAGCTCCCGCTGCCAAGCTCCAGCAGCTGCTCTCGTGGAGAACGGCCGCAGAAGCAAGAGCCGAGGGCCGGGCTACTCTCCTGTCTTCTGATTTCACTTTTTAGCATTTGGAAGGTGGAAGTTCTACCACAGCTGCTTGTGCTGCTACCTGTTCCTATTCCAGCTCTTTGGGAAAACAACTGCGCTTCCATTTAATCTCCCACATTCAGAGAACACCATGGTAGATGTAGAGGAGACATACAGATTGCACGGGCGAATTTGATTTTGCTGGCATGTGGCAAGGGAAAGGTGCTGCCCACCACCGGTTTTCTTTTCTAGAGCGTATTTATTGGGGCCTCTGTAACGGAGCTGTGAGAACGGGTAATACAGGACAGTTCATCTATCTTAGAAGGAAGGTGCGTTGTCCTAGTACGTTTTGCATCATTTCAATGCTGCTAGGAAAAATGGCTACTTTAGGAATTTCTTCTGTCCTTACAGTTCCTTCTCTGTAAGGTCTCGCTGTTTGCACTTGTCCACACTGAAGGTGTGTGAAAGTGATTGCCCAGCGGATCATGTTTCTTAGAGAAGGGGGAAGATCAGGAAATGCTTTCTGTTCTGGTACATCTCTCAGTCTGAACTGCAGCTGGAAACTCTTTGCTGTAGTGATGGACTCTGCTACCTGGAGAGAATCTGTTGATGATATCTCTAGAAATAGAGTTGAGAAGGGAAGTGCAAGTCACTAGTGTGCTTCGTCTTGTTTACAGACTGCAAAGGGACTATGAAGGCCAGCGCTGGCTATTTGTTCTTGGAGTTTTTCTTTGGGAGCAAGTCCTGGATGTTTTGAAGGGGTTTGGGGTCTCCGTGAGTGAGAGGGTAAGATGGGACATAGAGCTTGAGAGAAAGTGTACGTGTCCAGTGAGTTCTATGCAGTTCAGTGTGTGCGAGTTACATGAGCATCTGATCAAGCAGAAAAGGTTCTAAAAGAAAGAGGCAGTGCTAGAATTGTCTTTTCTTTTGCAACCTATGAAGAGCCAACAATGAAAAGATTCCTCCTTCTCGTGGCCCACATTGTGGTGCTGCCTTGAAAGTCCCGCACATCGAAGCACTCGCCCAGCCAGCGCTTCTCCCCCGGCACATCTCGCTGAGCGACAGCTCCGTGCACAGCGTGCACGCTGCGACTCCGAAAGGGCCTCCTTGTGCCTCGAGCTGAGGGAAAACCGAGCGGGCAGCAGGCACGCCAAAGAGGGGGGGTCCGAGTGGAAGGCCGTGGCTGGGCTTCTCGTCTCTCCAGACAAGGCAAGGCGAAGAACGAAGCCGCAGAGCAGCGGGCTCGCGTGTGCAGCGCACCGAACTGCACAAGTCCGGCAAGGGCTCGTTCACAAGCCGAGTCGCCTGAGAGTGTTCTCGCCGCTCCGAAAAGGACAGCCCAGCCGCCCCGCTTCACCGCACAGCGTGGAGATAAGCACTTTCCTAGTCGTTCAGCGCTGCACAGTGCCTGCAGCTAGAGCTCACCCAGGAGCACGAGTCAAAGCAAGGAAGGCGTTCCGAGAGCACCCCTTCTCCAGGCAGCCTTCCAAAGGCGCACATCACACTGCGGCTCTGTGCCTTTCTTCAGCGACAGACGTCCGCCTTGTTTGCACCCTCGCAGCTCCCGCTGCCAAGCTCCAGCAGCTGCTCTCGTGGAGAACGGCCGCAGAAGCAAGAGCCGAGGGCCGGGCTACTCTCCTGTCTTCTGATTTCACTTTTTAGCATTTGGAAGGTGGAAGTTCTACCACAGCTGCTTGTGCTGCTACCTGTTCCTATTCCAGCTCTTTGGGAAAACAACTGCGCTTCCATTTAATCTCCCACATTCAGAGAACACCATGGTAGATGTAGAGGAGACATACAGATTGCACGGGCGAATTTGATTTTGCTGGCATGTGGCAAGGGAAAGGTGCTGCCCACCACCGGTTTTCTTTTCTAGAGCGTATTTATTGGGGCCTCTGTAACGGAGCTGTGAGAACGGGTAATACAGGACAGTTCATCTATCTTAGAAGGAAGGTGCGTTGTCCTAGTACGTTTTGCATCATTTCAATGCTGCTAGGAAAAATGGCTACTTTAGGAATTTCTTCTGTCCTTACAGTTCCTTCTCTGTAAGGTCTCGCTGTTTGCACTTGTCCACACTGAAGGTGTGTGAAAGTGATTGCCCAGCGGATCATGTTTCTTAGAGAAGGGGGAAGATCAGGAAATGCTTTCTGTTCTGGTACATCTCTCAGTCTGAACTGCAGCTGGAAACTCTTTGCTGTAGTGATGGACTCTGCTACCTGGAGAGAATCTGTTGATGATATCTCTAGAAATAGAGTTGAGAAGGGAAGTGCAAGTCACTAGTGTGCTTCGTCTTGTTTACAGACTGCAAAGGGACTATGAAGGCCAGCGCTGGCTATTTGTTCTTGGAGTTTTTCTTTGGGAGCAAGTCCTGGATGTTTTGAAGGGGTTTGGGGTCTCCGTGAGTGAGAGGGTAAGATGGGACATAGAGCTTGAGAGAAAGTGTACGTGTCCAGTGAGTTCTATGCAGTTCAGTGTGTGCGAGTTACATGAGCATCTGATCAAGCAGAAAAGGTTCTAAAAGAAAGAGGCAGTGCTAGAATTGTCTTTTCTTTTGCAACCTATGAAGAGCCAACAATGAAAAGATTCCTCCTTCTCGTGGCCCACATTGTGGTGCTGCCTTGAAAGTCCCGCACATCGAAGCACTCGCCCAGCCAGCGCTTCTCCCCCGGCACATCTCGCTGAGCGACAGCTCCGTGCACAGCGTGCACGCTGCGACTCCGAAAGGGCCTCCTTGTGCCTCGAGCTGAGGGAAAACCGAGCGGGCAGCAGGCACGCCAAAGAGGGGGGGTCCGAGTGGAAGGCCGTGGCTGGGCTTCTCGTCTCTCCAGACAAGGCAAGGCGAAGAACGAAGCCGCAGAGCAGCGGGCTCGCGTGTGCAGCGCACCGAACTGCACAAGTCCGGCAAGGGCTCGTTCACAAGCCGAGTCGCCTGAGAGTGTTCTCGCCGCTCCGAAAAGGACAGCCCAGCCGCCCCGCTTCACCGCACAGCGTGGAGATAAGCACTTTCCTAGTCGTTCAGCGCTGCACAGTGCCTGCAGCTAGAGCTCACCCAGGAGCACGAGTCAAAGCAAGGAAGGCGTTCCGAGAGCACCCCTTCTCCAGGCAGCCTTCCAAAGGCGCACATCACACTGCGGCTCTGTGCCTTTCTTCAGCGACAGACGTCCGCCTTGTTTGCACCCTCGCAGCTCCCGCTGCCAAGCTCCAGCAGCTGCTCTCGTGGAGAACGGCCGCAGAAGCAAGAGCCGAGGGCCGGGCTACTCTCCTGTCTTCTGATTTCACTTTTTAGCATTTGGAAGGTGGAAGTTCTACCACAGCTGCTTGTGCTGCTACCTGTTCCTATTCCAGCTCTTTGGGAAAACAACTGCGCTTCCATTTAATCTCCCACATTCAGAGAACACGATGGTAGATGTAGAGGAGACATACAGATTGCACGGGCGAATTTGATTTTGCTGGCATGTGGCAAGGGAAAGGTGCTGCCCACCACCGGTTTTCTTTTCTAGAGCGTATTTATTGGGGCCTCTGTAACGGAGCTGTGAGAACGGGTAATACAGGACAGTTCATCTATCTTAGAAGGAAGGTGCGTTGTCCTAGTACGTTTTGCATCATTTCAATGCTGCTAGGAAAAATGGCTACTTTAGGAATTTCTTCTGTCCTTACAGTTCCTTCTCTGTAAGGTCTCGCTGTTTGCACTTGTCCACACTGAAGGTGTGTGAAAGTGATTGCCCAGCGGATCATGTTTCTTAGAGAAGGGGGAAGATCAGGAAATGCTTTCTGTTCTGGTACATCTCTCAGTCTGAACTGCAGCTGGAAACTCTTTGCTGTAGTGATGGACTCTGCTACCTGGAGAGAATCTGTTGATGATATCTCTAGAAATAGAGTTGAGAAGGGAAGTGCAAGTCACTAGTGTGCTTCGTCTTGTTTACAGACTGCAAAGGGACTATGAAGGCCAGCGCTGGCTATTTGTTCTTGGAGTTTTTCTTTGGGAGCAAGTCCTGGATGTTTTGAAGGGGTTTGGGGTCTCCGTGAGTGAGAGGGTAAGATGGGACATAGAGCTTGAGAGAAAGTGTACGTGTCCAGTGAGTTCTATGCAGTTCAGTGTGTGCGAGTTACATGAGCATCTGATCAAGCAGAAAAGGTTCTAAAAGAAAGAGGCAGTGCTAGAATTGTCTTTTCTTTTGCAACCTATGAAGAGCCAACAATGAAAAGATTCCTCCTTCTCGTGGCCCACATTGTGGTGCTGCCTTGAAAGTCCCGCACATCGAAGCACTCGCCCAGCCAGCGCTTCTCCCCCGGCACATCTCGCTGAGCGACAGCTCCGTGCACAGCGTGCACGCTGCGACTCCGAAAGGGCCTCCTTGTGCCTCGAGCTGAGGGAAAACCGAGCGGGCAGCAGGCACGCCAAAGAGGGGGGGTCCGAGTGGAAGGCCGTGGCTGGGCTTCTCGTCTCTCCAGACAAGGCAAGGCGAAGAACGAAGCCGCAGAGCAGCGGGCTCGCGTGTGCAGCGCACCGAACTGCACAAGTCCGGCAAGGGCTCGTTCACAAGCCGAGTCGCCTGAGAGTGTTCTCGCCGCTCCGAAAAGGACAGCCCAGCCGCCCCGCTTCACCGCACAGCGTGGAGATAAGCACTTTCCTAGTCGTTCAGCGCTGCACAGTGCCTGCAGCTAGAGCTCACCCAGGAGCACGAGTCAAAGCAAGGAAGGCGTTCCGAGAGCACCCCTTCTCCAGGCAGCCTTCCAAAGGCGCACATCACACTGCGGCTCTGTGCCTTTCTTCAGCGACAGACGTCCGCCTTGTTTGCACCCTCGCAGCTCCCGCTGCCAAGCTCCAGCAGCTGCTCTCGTGGAGAACGGCCGCAGAAGCAAGAGCCGAGGGCCGGGCTACTCTCCTGTCTTCTGATTTCACTTTTTAGCATTTGGAAGGTGGAAGTTCTACCACAGCTGCTTGTGCTGCTACCTGTTCCTATTCCAGCTCTTTGGGAAAACAACTGCGCTTCCATTTAATCTCCCACATTCAGAGAACACCATGGTAGATGTAGAGGAGACATACAGATTGCACGGGCGAATTTGATTTTGCTGGCATGTGGCAAGGGAAAGGTGCTGCCCACCACCGGTTTTCTTTTCTAGAGCGTATTTATTGGGGCCTCTGTAACGGAGCTGTGAGAACGGGTAATACAGGACAGTTCATCTATCTTAGAAGGAAGGTGCGTTGTCCTAGTACGTTTTGCATCATTTCAATGCTGCTAGGAAAAATGGCTACTTTAGGAATTTCTTCTGTCCTTACAGTTCCTTCTCTGTAAGGTCTCGCTGTTTGCACTTGTCCACACTGAAGGTGTGTGAAAGTGATTGCCCAGCGGATCATGTTTCTTAGAGAAGGGGGAAGATCAGGAAATGCTTTCTGTTCTGGTACATCTCTCAGTCTGAACTGCAGCTGGAAACTCTTTGCTGTAGTGATGGACTCTGCTACCTGGAGAGAATCTGTTGATGATATCTCTAGAAATAGAGTTGAGAAGGGAAGTGCAAGTCACTAGTGTGCTTCGTCTTGTTTACAGACTGCAAAGGGACTATGAAGGCCAGCGCTGGCTATTTGTTCTTGGAGTTTTTCTTTGGGAGCAAGTCCTGGATGTTTTGAAGGGGTTTGGGGTCTCCGTGAGTGAGAGGGTAAGATGGGACATAGAGCTTGAGAGAAAGTGTACGTGTCCAGTGAGTTCTATGCAGTTCAGTGTGTGCGAGTTACATGAGCATCTGATCAAGCAGAAAAGGTTCTAAAAGAAAGAGGCAGTGCTAGAATTGTCTTTTCTTTTGCAACCTATGAAGAGCCAACAATGAAAAGATTCCTCCTTCTCGTGGCCCACATTGTGGTGCTGCCTTGAAAGTCCCGCACATCGAAGCACTCGCCCAGCCAGCGCTTCTCCCCCGGCACATCTCGCTGAGCGACAGCTCCGTGCACAGCGTGCACGCTGCGACTCCGAAAGGGCCTCCTTGTGCCTCGAGCTGAGGGAAAACCGAGCGGGCAGCAGGCACGCCAAAGAGGGGGGGTCCGAGTGGAAGGCCGTGGCTGGGCTTCTCGTCTCTCCAGACAAGGCAAGGCGAAGAACGAAGCCGCAGAGCAGCGGGCTCGCGTGTGCAGCGCACCGAACTGCACAAGTCCGGCAAGGGCTCGTTCACAAGCCGAGTCGCCTGAGAGTGTTCTCGCCGCTCCGAAAAGGACAGCCCAGCCGCCCCGCTTCACCGCACAGCGTGGAGATAAGCACTTTCCTAGTCGTTCAGCGCTGCACAGTGCCTGCAGCTAGAGCTCACCCAGGAGCACGAGTCAAAGCAAGGAAGGCGTTCCGAGAGCACCCCTTCTCCAGGCAGCCTTCCAAAGGCGCACATCACACTGCGGCTCTGTGCCTTTCTTCAGCGACAGACGTCCGCCTTGTTTGCACCCTCGCAGCTCCCGCTGCCAAGCTCCAGCAGCTGCTCTCGTGGAGAACGGCCGCAGAAGCAAGAGCCGAGGGCCGGGCTGCACCTTCGCCTTCCGCGCGCGGGCAGCATCAAACTCAGCGGTGCACTCGGGGCTTGCCTCCTCTCCGCTGCACCCCACCATCGTCTTCTCCGAAGCTCGGAGGCTGAAGGGAAGCGCGGTTGCTTCCACAGGGCGCTGCGAGAGGGCTAGGCGGCAGCAGCAGCACAAGCAACTGCCGTGCACCTTCCCCCTTCCCAAGGCCATGACGAGAGTCCAGCAGGCGGGAGAGTGGCAGCCACGCTCGTCTGGCAAGGCCGGGCTAGGCGCACCCGAGCCCGGGGCTCCGCGGCTTCGTTCCTCGCCTGTTCGAACACGCCGGTGCCTCGGTTCTCCCGGCGGCGGACGCTCGTCTGCTTCTCGCCCGGAACACTGCGCCCGGCAGCCAAGCGCTCCAGCGCACTGCTTCTGCCGAAACACGCCTGCGCCGTGCCCCTCTCCTGCCGAGCGCTACGTACCACCACATTCTGCCTCTCTGCAAGGGTGGTCTGAAAGGAAACGGAAAGCTGCTCGGCTGCGTCCCGCACGGAGAACCGTGCCGGGACGAGCGGCTCGCCCGGCGCTTGGCCCTGACACTTGCGGCAACTCGCGGCCGCAGCGCCTTCCAGGGCCGGTCCGCTTCCCGGCCGCAAGCTGCAGAGCGCCCGTCAGGTGGCGGTGCTGCCTGCCCGCTCCTTCTCGGCTCGAGTGCAGCCCGGGCGCACGCCGCCGTCTCGCAAGGAGCAGGGATCTTGGGCAGACGCCTGGCACAGGAGAACGGCGCCAGGACAAAAGCACGTTCCTCATCCCCCCTTCTCGTGGCCCACATTGTGGTGCTGCCTTGAAAGTCCCGCACATCGAAGCACTCGCCCAGCCAGCGCTTCTCCCCCGGCACATCTCGCTGAGCGACAGCTCCGTGCACAGCGTGCACGCTGCGACTCCGAAAGGGCCTCCTTGTGCCTCGAGCTGAGGGAAAACCGAGCGGGCAGCAGGCACGCCAAAGAGGGGGGGTCCGAGTGGAAGGCCGTGGCTGGGCTTCTCGTCTCTCCAGACAAGGCAAGGCGAAGAACGAAGCCGCAGAGCAGCGGGCTCGCGTGTGCAGCGCACCGAACTGCACAAGTCCGGCAAGGGCTCGTTCACAAGCCGAGTCGCCTGAGAGTGTTCTCGCCGCTCCGAAAAGGACAGCCCAGCCGCCCCGCTTCACCGCACAGCGTGGAGATAAGCACTTTCCTAGTCGTTCAGCGCTGCACAGTGCCTGCAGCTAGAGCTCACCCAGGAGCACGAGTCAAAGCAAGGAAGGCGTTCCGAGAGCACCCCTTCTCCAGGCAGCCTTCCAAAGGCGCACATCACACTGCGGCTCTGTGCCTTTCTTCAGCGACAGACGTCCGCCTTGTTTGCACCCTCGCAGCTCCCGCTGCCAAGCTCCAGCAGCTGCTCTCGTGGAGAACGGCCGCAGAAGCAAGAGCCGAGGGCCGGGCTACTCTCCTGTCTTCTGATTTCACTTTTTAGCATTTGGAAGGTGGAAGTTCTACCACAGCTGCTTGTGCTGCTACCTGTTCCTATTCCAGCTCTTTGGGAAAACAACTGCGCTTCCATTTAATCTCCCACATTCAGAGAACACCATGGTAGATGTAGAGGAGACATACAGATTGCACGGGCGAATTTGATTTTGCTGGCATGTGGCAAGGGAAAGGTGCTGCCCACCACCGGTTTTCTTTTCTAGAGCGTATTTATTGGGGCCTCTGTAACGGAGCTGTGAGAACGGGTAATACAGGACAGTTCATCTATCTTAGAAGGAAGGTGCGTTGTCCTAGTACGTTTTGCATCATTTCAATGCTGCTAGGAAAAATGGCTACTTTAGGAATTTCTTCTGTCCTTACAGTTCCTTCTCTGTAAGGTCTCGCTGTTTGCACTTGTCCACACTGAAGGTGTGTGAAAGTGATTGCCCAGCGGATCATGTTTCTTAGAGAAGGGGGAAGATCAGGAAATGCTTTCTGTTCTGGTACATCTCTCAGTCTGAACTGCAGCTGGAAACTCTTTGCTGTAGTGATGGACTCTGCTACCTGGAGAGAATCTGTTGATGATATCTCTAGAAATAGAGTTGAGAAGGGAAGTGCAAGTCACTAGTGTGCTTCGTCTTGTTTACAGACTGCAAAGGGACTATGAAGGCCAGCGCTGGCTATTTGTTCTTGGAGTTTTTCTTTGGGAGCAAGTCCTGGATGTTTTGAAGGGGTTTGGGGTCTCCGTGAGTGAGAGGGTAAGATGGGACATAGAGCTTGAGAGAAAGTGTACGTGTCCAGTGAGTTCTATGCAGTTCAGTGTGTGCGAGTTACATGAGCATCTGATCAAGCAGAAAAGGTTCTAAAAGAAAGAGGCAGTGCTAGAATTGTCTTTTCTTTTGCAACCTATGAAGAGCCAACAATGAAAAGATTCCTCCTTCTCGTGGCCCACATTGTGGTGCTGCCTTGAAAGTCCCGCACATCGAAGCACTCGCCCAGCCAGCGCTTCTCCCCCGGCACATCTCGCTGAGCGACAGCTCCGTGCACAGCGTGCACGCTGCGACTCCGAAAGGGCCTCCTTGTGCCTCGAGCTGAGGGAAAACCGAGCGGGCAGCAGGCACGCCAAAGAGGGGGGGTCCGAGTGGAAGGCCGTGGCTGGGCTTCTCGTCTCTCCAGACAAGGCAAGGCGAAGAACGAAGCCGCAGAGCAGCGGGCTCGCGTGTGCAGCGCACCGAACTGCACAAGTCCGGCAAGGGCTCGTTCACAAGCCGAGTCGCCTGAGAGTGTTCTCGCCGCTCCGAAAAGGACAGCCCAGCCGCCCCGCTTCACCGCACAGCGTGGAGATAAGCACTTTCCTAGTCGTTCAGCGCTGCACAGTGCCTGCAGCTAGAGCTCACCCAGGAGCACGAGTCAAAGCAAGGAAGGCGTTCCGAGAGCACCCCTTCTCCAGGCAGCCTTCCAAAGGCGCACATCACACTGCGGCTCTGTGCCTTTCTTCAGCGACAGACGTCCGCCTTGTTTGCACCCTCGCAGCTCCCGCTGCCAAGCTCCAGCAGCTGCTCTCGTGGAGAACGGCCGCAGAAGCAAGAGCCGAGGGCCGGGCTACTCTCCTGTCTTCTGATTTCACTTTTTAGCATTTGGAAGGTGGAAGTTCTACCACAGCTGCTTGTGCTGCTACCTGTTCCTATTCCAGCTCTTTGGGAAAACAACTGCGCTTCCATTTAATCTCCCACATTCAGAGAACACCATGGTAGATGTAGAGGAGACATACAGATTGCACGGGCGAATTTGATTTTGCTGGCATGTGGCAAGGGAAAGGTGCTGCCCACCACCGGTTTTCTTTTCTAGAGCGTATTTATTGGGGCCTCTGTAACGGAGCTGTGAGAACGGGTAATACAGGACAGTTCATCTATCTTAGAAGGAAGGTGCGTTGTCCTAGTACGTTTTGCATCATTTCAATGCTGCTAGGAAAAATGGCTACTTTAGGAATTTCTTCTGTCCTTACAGTTCCTTCTCTGTAAGGTCTCGCTGTTTGCACTTGTCCACACTGAAGGTGTGTGAAAGTGATTGCCCAGCGGATCATGTTTCTTAGAGAAGGGGGAAGATCAGGAAATGCTTTCTGTTCTGGTACATCTCTCAGTCTGAACTGCAGCTGGAAACTCTTTGCTGTAGTGATGGACTCTGCTACCTGGAGAGAATCTGTTGATGATATCTCTAGAAATAGAGTTGAGAAGGGAAGTGCAAGTCACTAGTGTGCTTCGTCTTGTTTACAGACTGCAAAGGGACTATGAAGGCCAGCGCTGGCTATTTGTTCTTGGAGTTTTTCTTTGGGAGCAAGTCCTGGATGTTTTGAAGGGGTTTGGGGTCTCCGTGAGTGAGAGGGTAAGATGGGACATAGAGCTTGAGAGAAAGTGTACGTGTCCAGTGAGTTCTATGCAGTTCAGTGTGTGCGAGTTACATGAGCATCTGATCAAGCAGAAAAGGTTCTAAAAGAAAGAGGCAGTGCTAGAATTGTCTTTTCTTTTGCAACCTATGAAGAGCCAACAATGAAAAGATTCCTCCTTCTCGTGGCCCACATTGTGGTGCTGCCTTGAAAGTCCCGCACATCGAAGCACTCGCCCAGCCAGCGCTTCTCCCCCGGCACATCTCGCTGAGCGACAGCTCCGTGCACAGCGTGCACGCTGCGACTCCGAAAGGGCCTCCTTGTGCCTCGAGCTGAGGGAAAACCGAGCGGGCAGCAGGCACGCCAAAGAGGGGGGGTCCGAGTGGAAGGCCGTGGCTGGGCTTCTCGTCTCTCCAGACAAGGCAAGGCGAAGAACGAAGCCGCAGAGCAGCGGGCTCGCGTGTGCAGCGCACCGAACTGCACAAGTCCGGCAAGGGCTCGTTCACAAGCCGAGTCGCCTGAGAGTGTTCTCGCCGCTCCGAAAAGGACAGCCCAGCCGCCCCGCTTCACCGCACAGCGTGGAGATAAGCACTTTCCTAGTCGTTCAGCGCTGCACAGTGCCTGCAGCTAGAGCTCACCCAGGAGCACGAGTCAAAGCAAGGAAGGCGTTCCGAGAGCACCCCTTCTCCAGGCAGCCTTCCAAAGGCGCACATCACACTGCGGCTCTGTGCCTTTCTTCAGCGACAGACGTCCGCCTTGTTTGCACCCTCGCAGCTCCCGCTGCCAAGCTCCAGCAGCTGCTCTCGTGGAGAACGGCCGCAGAAGCAAGAGCCGAGGGCCGGGCTACTCTCCTGTCTTCTGATTTCACTTTTTAGCATTTGGAAGGTGGAAGTTCTACCACAGCTGCTTGTGCTGCTACCTGTTCCTATTCCAGCTCTTTGGGAAAACAACTGCGCTTCCATTTAATCTCCCACATTCAGAGAACACCATGGTAGATGTAGAGGAGACATACAGATTGCACGGGCGAATTTGATTTTGCTGGCATGTGGCAAGGGAAAGGTGCTGCCCACCACCGGTTTTCTTTTCTAGAGCGTATTTATTGGGGCCTCTGTAACGGAGCTGTGAGAACGGGTAATACAGGACAGTTCATCTATCTTAGAAGGAAGGTGCGTTGTCCTAGTACGTTTTGCATCATTTCAATGCTGCTAGGAAAAATGGCTACTTTAGGAATTTCTTCTGTCCTTACAGTTCCTTCTCTGTAAGGTCTCGCTGTTTGCACTTGTCCACACTGAAGGTGTGTGAAAGTGATTGCCCAGCGGATCATGTTTCTTAGAGAAGGGGGAAGATCAGGAAATGCTTTCTGTTCTGGTACATCTCTCAGTCTGAACTGCAGCTGGAAACTCTTTGCTGTAGTGATGGACTCTGCTACCTGGAGAGAATCTGTTGATGATATCTCTAGAAATAGAGTTGAGAAGGGAAGTGCAAGTCACTAGTGTGCTTCGTCTTGTTTACAGACTGCAAAGGGACTATGAAGGCCAGCGCTGGCTATTTGTTCTTGGAGTTTTTCTTTGGGAGCAAGTCCTGGATGTTTTGAAGGGGTTTGGGGTCTCCGTGAGTGAGAGGGTAAGATGGGACATAGAGCTTGAGAGAAAGTGTACGTGTCCAGTGAGTTCTATGCAGTTCAGTGTGTGCGAGTTACATGAGCATCTGATCAAGCAGAAAAGGTTCTAAAAGAAAGAGGCAGTGCTAGAATTGTCTTTTCTTTTGCAACCTATGAAGAGCCAACAATGAAAAGATTCCTCCTTCTCGTGGCCCACATTGTGGTGCTGCCTTGAAAGTCCCGCACATCGAAGCACTCGCCCAGCCAGCGCTTCTCCCCCGGCACATCTCGCTGAGCGACAGCTCCGTGCACAGCGTGCACGCTGCGACTCCGAAAGGGCCTCCTTGTGCCTCGAGCTGAGGGAAAACCGAGCGGGCAGCAGGCACGCCAAAGAGGGGGGGTCCGAGTGGAAGGCCGTGGCTGGGCTTCTCGTCTCTCCAGACAAGGCAAGGCGAAGAACGAAGCCGCAGAGCAGCGGGCTCGCGTGTGCAGCGCACCGAACTGCACAAGTCCGGCAAGGGCTCGTTCACAAGCCGAGTCGCCTGAGAGTGTTCTCGCCGCTCCGAAAAGGACAGCCCAGCCGCCCCGCTTCACCGCACAGCGTGGAGATAAGCACTTTCCTAGTCGTTCAGCGCTGCACAGTGCCTGCAGCTAGAGCTCACCCAGGAGCACGAGTCAAAGCAAGGAAGGCGTTCCGAGAGCACCCCTTCTCCAGGCAGCCTTCCAAAGGCGCACATCACACTGCGGCTCTGTGCCTTTCTTCAGCGACAGACGTCCGCCTTGTTTGCACCCTCGCAGCTCCCGCTGCCAAGCTCCAGCAGCTGCTCTCGTGGAGAACGGCCGCAGAAGCAAGAGCCGAGGGCCGGGCTACTCTCCTGTCTTCTGATTTCACTTTTTAGCATTTGGAAGGTGGAAGTTCTACCACAGCTGCTTGTGCTGCTACCTGTTCCTATTCCAGCTCTTTGGGAAAACAACTGCGCTTCCATTTAATCTCCCACATTCAGAGAACACGATGGTAGATGTAGAGGAGACATACAGATTGCACGGGCGAATTTGATTTTGCTGGCATGTGGCAAGGGAAAGGTGCTGCCCACCACCGGTTTTCTTTTCTAGAGCGTATTTATTGGGGCCTCTGTAACGGAGCTGTGAGAACGGGTAATACAGGACAGTTCATCTATCTTAGAAGGAAGGTGCGTTGTCCTAGTACGTTTTGCATCATTTCAATGCTGCTAGGAAAAATGGCTACTTTAGGAATTTCTTCTGTCCTTACAGTTCCTTCTCTGTAAGGTCTCGCTGTTTGCACTTGTCCACACTGAAGGTGTGTGAAAGTGATTGCCCAGCGGATCATGTTTCTTAGAGAAGGGGGAAGATCAGGAAATGCTTTCTGTTCTGGTACATCTCTCAGTCTGAACTGCAGCTGGAAACTCTTTGCTGTAGTGATGGACTCTGCTACCTGGAGAGAATCTGTTGATGATATCTCTAGAAATAGAGTTGAGAAGGGAAGTGCAAGTCACTAGTGTGCTTCGTCTTGTTTACAGACTGCAAAGGGACTATGAAGGCCAGCGCTGGCTATTTGTTCTTGGAGTTTTTCTTTGGGAGCAAGTCCTGGATGTTTTGAAGGGGTTTGGGGTCTCCGTGAGTGAGAGGGTAAGATGGGACATAGAGCTTGAGAGAAAGTGTACGTGTCCAGTGAGTTCTATGCAGTTCAGTGTGTGCGAGTTACATGAGCATCTGATCAAGCAGAAAAGGTTCTAAAAGAAAGAGGCAGTGCTAGAATTGTCTTTTCTTTTGCAACCTATGAACAGCCAACAATGAAAAGATTCCTCCTTCTCGTGGCCCACATTGTGGTGCTGCCTTGAAAGTCCCGCACATCGAAGCACTCGCCCAGCCAGCGCTTCTCCCCCGGCACATCTCGCTGAGCGACAGCTCCGTGCACAGCGTGCACGCTGCGACTCCGAAAGGGCCTCCTTGTGCCTCGAGCTGAGGGAAAACCGAGCGGGCAGCAGGCACGCCAAAGAGGGGGGGTCCGAGTGGAAGGCCGTGGCTGGGCTTCTCGTCTCTCCAGACAAGGCAAGGCGAAGAACGAAGCCGCAGAGCAGCGGGCTCGCGTGTGCAGCGCACCGAACTGCACAAGTCCGGCAAGGGCTCGTTCACAAGCCGAGTCGCCTGAGAGTGTTCTCGCCGCTCCGAAAAGGACAGCCCAGCCGCCCCGCTTCACCGCACAGCGTGGAGATAAGCACTTTCCTAGTCGTTCAGCGCTGCACAGTGCCTGCAGCTAGAGCTCACCCAGGAGCACGAGTCAAAGCAAGGAAGGCGTTCCGAGAGCACCCCTTCTCCAGGCAGCCTTCCAAAGGCGCACATCACACTGCGGCTCTGTGCCTTTCTTCAGCGACAGACGTCCGCCTTGTTTGCACCCTCGCAGCTCCCGCTGCCAAGCTCCAGCAGCTGCTCTCGTGGAGAACGGCCGCAGAAGCAAGAGCCGAGGGCCGGGCTACTCTCCTGTCTTCTGATTTCACTTTTTAGCATTTGGAAGGTGGAAGTTCTACCACAGCTGCTTGTGCTGCTACCTGTTCCTATTCCAGCTCTTTGGGAAAACAACTGCGCTTCCATTTAATCTCCCACATTCAGAGAACACGATGGTAGATGTAGAGGAGACATACAGATTGCACGGGCGAATTTGATTTTGCTGGCATGTGGCAAGGGAAAGGTGCTGCCCACCACCGGTTTTCTTTTCTAGAGCGTATTTATTGGGGCCTCTGTAACGGAGCTGTGAGAACGGGTAATACAGGACAGTTCATCTATCTTAGAAGGAAGGTGCGTTGTCCTAGTACGTTTTGCATCATTTAAATGCTGCTAGGAAAAATGGCTACTTTAGGAATTTCTTCTGTCCTTACAGTTCCTTCTCTGTAAGGTCTCGCTGTTTGCACTTGTCCACACTGAAGGTGTGTGAAAGTGATTGCCCAGCGGATCATGTTTCTTAGAGAAGGGGGAAGATCAGGAAATGCTTTCTGTTCTGGTACATCTCTCAGTCTGAACTGCAGCTGGAAACTCTTTGCTGTAGTGATGGACTCTGCTACCTGGAGAGAATCTGTTGATGATATCTCTAGAAATAGAGTTGAGAAGGGAAGTGCAAGTCACTAGTGTGCTTCGTCTTGTTTACAGACTGCAAAGGGACTATGAAGGCCAGCGCTGGCTATTTGTTCTTGGAGTTTTTCTTTGGGAGCAAGTCCTGGATGTTTTGAAGGGGTTTGGGGTCTCCGTGAGTGAGAGGGTAAGATGGGACATAGAGCTTGAGAGAAAGTGTACGTGTCCAGTGAGTTCGATGCAGTTCAGTGTGTGCGAGTTACATGAGCATCTGATCAAGCAGAAAAGGTTCTAAAAGAAAGAGGCAGTGCTAGAATTGTCTTTTCTTTTGCAACCTATGAAGAGCCAACAATGAAAAGATTCCTCCTTCTCGTGGCCCACATTGTGGTGCTGCCTTGAAAGTCCCGCACATCGAAGCACTCGCCCAGCCAGCGCTTCTCCCCCGGCACATCTCGCTGAGCGACAGCTCCGTGCACAGCGTGCACGCTGCGACTCCGAAAGGGCCTCCTTGTGCCTCGAGCTGAGGGAAAACCGAGCGGGCAGCAGGCACGCCAAAGAGGGGGGGTCCGAGTGGAAGGCCGTGGCTGGGCTTCTCGTCTCTCCAGACAAGGCAAGGCGAAGAACGAAGCCGCAGAGCAGCGGGCTCGCGTGTGCAGCGCACCGAACTGCACAAGTCCGGCAAGGGCTCGTTCACAAGCCGAGTCGCCTGAGAGTGTTCTCGCCGCTCCGAAAAGGACAGCCCAGCCGCCCCGCTTCACCGCACAGCGTGGAGATAAGCACTTTCCTAGTCGTTCAGCGCTGCACAGTGCCTGCAGCTAGAGCTCACCCAGGAGCACGAGTCAAAGCAAGGAAGGCGTTCCGAGAGCACCCCTTCTCCAGGCAGCCTTCCAAAGGCGCACATCACACTGCGGCTCTGTGCCTTTCTTCAGCGACAGACGTCCGCCTTGTTTGCACCCTCGCAGCTCCCGCTGCCAAGCTCCAGCAGCTGCTCTCGTGGAGAACGGCCGCAGAAGCAAGAGCCGAGGGCCGGGCTACTCTCCTGTCTTCTGATTTCACTTTTTAGCATTTGGAAGGTGGAAGTTCTACCACAGCTGCTTGTGCTGCTACCTGTTCCTATTCCAGCTCTTTGGGAAAACAACTGCGCTTCCATTTAATCTCCCACATTCAGAGAACACGATGGTAGATGTAGAGGAGACATACAGATTGCACGGGCGAATTTGATTTTGCTGGCATGTGGCAAGGGAAAGGTGCTGCCCACCACCGGTTTTCTTTTCTAGAGCGTATTTATTGGGGCCTCTGTAACGGAGCTGTGAGAACGGGTAATACAGGACAGTTCATCTATCTTAGAAGGAAGGTGCGTTGTCCTAGTACGTTTTGCATCATTTCAATGCTGCTAGGAAAAATGGCTACTTTAGGAATTTCTTCTGTCCTTACAGTTCCTTCTCTGTAAGGTCTCGCTGTTTGCACTTGTCCACACTGAAGGTGTGTGAAAGTGATTGCCCAGCGGATCATGTTTCTTAGAGAAGGGGGAAGATCAGGAAATGCTTTCTGTTCTGGTACATCTCTCAGTCTGAACTGCAGCTGGAAACTCTTTGCTGTAGTGATGGACTCTGCTACCTGGAGAGAATCTGTTGATGATATCTCTAGAAATAGAGTTGAGAAGGGAAGTGCAAGTCACTAGTGTGCTTCGTCTTGTTTACAGACTGCAAAGGGACTATGAAGGCCAGCGCTGGCTATTTGTTCTTGGAGTTTTTCTTTGGGAGCAAGTCCTGGATGTTTTGAAGGGGTTTGGGGTCTCCGTGAGTGAGAGGGTAAGATGGGACATAGAGCTTGAGAGAAAGTGTACGTGTCCAGTGAGTTCTATGCAGTTCAGTGTGTGCGAGTTACATGAGCATCTGATCAAGCAGAAAAGGTTCTAAAAGAAAGAGGCAGTGCTAGAATTGTCTTTTCTTTTGCAACCTATGAACAGCCAACAATGAAAAGATTCCTCCTTCTCGTGGCCCACATTGTGGTGCTGCCTTGAAAGTCCCGCACATCGAAGCACTCGCCCAGCCAGCGCTTCTCCCCCGGCACATCTCGCTGAGCGACAGCTCCGTGCACAGCGTGCACGCTGCGACTCCGAAAGGGCCTCCTTGTGCCTCGAGCTGAGGGAAAACCGAGCGGGCAGCAGGCACGCCAAAGAGGGGGGGTCCGAGTGGAAGGCCGTGGCTGGGCTTCTCGTCTCTCCAGACAAGGCAAGGCGAAGAACGAAGCCGCAGAGCAGCGGGCTCGCGTGTGCAGCGCACCGAACTGCACAAGTCCGGCAAGGGCTCGTTCACAAGCCGAGTCGCCTGAGAGTGTTCTCGCCGCTCCGAAAAGGACAGCCCAGCCGCCCCGCTTCACCGCACAGCGTGGAGATAAGCACTTTCCTAGTCGTTCAGCGCTGCACAGTGCCTGCAGCTAGAGCTCACCCAGGAGCACGAGTCAAAGCAAGGAAGGCGTTCCGAGAGCACCCCTTCTCCAGGCAGCCTTCCAAAGGCGCACATCACACTGCGGCTCTGTGCCTTTCTTCAGCGACAGACGTCCGCCTTGTTTGCACCCTCGCAGCTCCCGCTGCCAAGCTCCAGCAGCTGCTCTCGTGGAGAACGGCCGCAGAAGCAAGAGCCGAGGGCCGGGCTACTCTCCTGTCTTCTGATTTCACTTTTTAGCATTTGGAAGGTGGAAGTTCTACCACAGCTGCTTGTGCTGCTACCTGTTCCTATTCCAGCTCTTTGGGAAAACAACTGCGCTTCCATTTAATCTCCCACATTCAGAGAACACCATGGTAGATGTAGAGGAGACATACAGATTGCACGGGCGAATTTGATTTTGCTGGCATGTGGCAAGGGAAAGGTGCTGCCCACCACCGGTTTTCTTTTCTAGAGCGTATTTATTGGGGCCTCTGTAACGGAGCTGTGAGAACGGGTAATACAGGACAGTTCATCTATCTTAGAAGGAAGGTGCGTTGTCCTAGTACGTTTTGCATCATTTCAATGCTGCTAGGAAAAATGGCTACTTTAGGAATTTCTTCTGTCCTTACAGTTCCTTCTCTGTAAGGTCTCGCTGTTTGCACTTGTCCACACTGAAGGTGTGTGAAAGTGATTGCCCAGCGGATCATGTTTCTTAGAGAAGGGGGAAGATCAGGAAATGCTTTCTGTTCTGGTACATCTCTCAGTCTGAACTGCAGCTGGAAACTCTTTGCTGTAGTGATGGACTCTGCTACCTGGAGAGAATCTGTTGATGATATCTCTAGAAATAGAGTTGAGAAGGGAAGTGCAAGTCACTAGTGTGCTTCGTCTTGTTTACAGACTGCAAAGGGACTATGAAGGCCAGCGCTGGCTATTTGTTCTTGGAGTTTTTCTTTGGGAGCAAGTCCTGGATGTTTTGAAGGGGTTTGGGGTCTCCGTGAGTGAGAGGGTAAGATGGGACATAGAGCTTGAGAGAAAGTGTACGTGTCCAGTGAGTTCTATGCAGTTCAGTGTGTGCGAGTTACATGAGCATCTGATCAAGCAGAAAAGGTTCTAAAAGAAAGAGGCAGTGCTAGAATTGTCTTTTCTTTTGCAACCTATGAACAGCCAACAATGAAAAGATTCCTCCTTCTCGTGGCCCACATTGTGGTGCTGCCTTGAAAGTCCCGCACATCGAAGCACTCGCCCAGCCAGCGCTTCTCCCCCGGCACATCTCGCTGAGCGACAGCTCCGTGCACAGCGTGCACGCTGCGACTCCGAAAGGGCCTCCTTGTGCCTCGAGCTGAGGGAAAACCGAGCGGGCAGCAGGCACGCCAAAGAGGGGGGGTCCGAGTGGAAGGCCGTGGCTGGGCTTCTCGTCTCTCCAGACAAGGCAAGGCGAAGAACGAAGCCGCAGAGCAGCGGGCTCGCGTGTGCAGCGCACCGAACTGCACAAGTCCGGCAAGGGCTCGTTCACAAGCCGAGTCGCCTGAGAGTGTTCTCGCCGCTCCGAAAAGGACAGCCCAGCCGCCCCGCTTCACCGCACAGCGTGGAGATAAGCACTTTCCTAGTCGTTCAGCGCTGCACAGTGCCTGCAGCTAGAGCTCACCCAGGAGCACGAGTCAAAGCAAGGAAGGCGTTCCGAGAGCACCCCTTCTCCAGGCAGCCTTCCAAAGGCGCACATCACACTGCGGCTCTGTGCCTTTCTTCAGCGACAGACGTCCGCCTTGTTTGCACCCTCGCAGCTCCCGCTGCCAAGCTCCAGCAGCTGCTCTCGTGGAGAACGGCCGCAGAAGCAAGAGCCGAGGGCCGGGCTACTCTCCTGTCTTCTGATTTCACTTTTTAGCATTTGGAAGGTGGAAGTTCTACCACAGCTGCTTGTGCTGCTACCTGTTCCTATTCCAGCTCTTTGGGAAAACAACTGCGCTTCCATTTAATCTCCCACATTCAGAGAACACGATGGTAGATGTAGAGGAGACATACAGATTGCACGGGCGAATTTGATTTTGCTGGCATGTGGCAAGGGAAAGGTGCTGCCCACCACCGGTTTTCTTTTCTAGAGCGTATTTATTGGGGCCTCTGTAACGGAGCTGTGAGAACGGGTAATACAGGACAGTTCATCTATCTTAGAAGGAAGGTGCGTTGTCCTAGTACGTTTTGCATCATTTAAATGCTGCTAGGAAAAATGGCTACTTTAGGAATTTCTTCTGTCCTTACAGTTCCTTCTCTGTAAGGTCTCGCTGTTTGCACTTGTCCACACTGAAGGTGTGTGAAAGTGATTGCCCAGCGGATCATGTTTCTTAGAGAAGGGGGAAGATCAGGAAATGCTTTCTGTTCTGGTACATCTCTCAGTCTGAACTGCAGCTGGAAACTCTTTGCTGTAGTGATGGACTCTGCTACCTGGAGAGAATCTGTTGATGATATCTCTAGAAATAGAGTTGAGAAGGGAAGTGCAAGTCACTAGTGTGCTTCGTCTTGTTTACAGACTGCAAAGGGACTATGAAGGCCAGCGCTGGCTATTTGTTCTTGGAGTTTTTCTTTGGGAGCAAGTCCTGGATGTTTTGAAGGGGTTTGGGGTCTCCGTGAGTGAGAGGGTAAGATGGGACATAGAGCTTGAGAGAAAGTGTACGTGTCCAGTGAGTTCTATGCAGTTCAGTGTGTGCGAGTTACATGAGCATCTGATCAAGCAGAAAAGGTTCTAAAAGAAAGAGGCAGTGCTAGAATTGTCTTTTCTTTTGCAACCTATGAAGAGCCAACAATGAAAAGATTCCTCCTTCTCGTGGCCCACATTGTGGTGCTGCCTTGAAAGTCCCGCACATCGAAGCACTCGCCCAGCCAGCGCTTCTCCCCCGGCACATCTCGCTGAGCGACAGCTCCGTGCACAGCGTGCACGCTGCGACTCCGAAAGGGCCTCCTTGTGCCTCGAGCTGAGGGAAAACCGAGCGGGCAGCAGGCACGCCAAAGAGGGGGGGTCCGAGTGGAAGGCCGTGGCTGGGCTTCTCGTCTCTCCAGACAAGGCAAGGCGAAGAACGAAGCCGCAGAGCAGCGGGCTCGCGTGTGCAGCGCACCGAACTGCACAAGTCCGGCAAGGGCTCGTTCACAAGCCGAGTCGCCTGAGAGTGTTCTCGCCGCTCCGAAAAGGACAGCCCAGCCGCCCCGCTTCACCGCACAGCGTGGAGATAAGCACTTTCCTAGTCGTTCAGCGCTGCACAGTGCCTGCAGCTAGAGCTCACCCAGGAGCACGAGTCAAAGCAAGGAAGGCGTTCCGAGAGCACCCCTTCTCCAGGCAGCCTTCCAAAGGCGCACATCACACTGCGGCTCTGTGCCTTTCTTCAGCGACAGACGTCCGCCTTGTTTGCACCCTCGCAGCTCCCGCTGCCAAGCTCCAGCAGCTGCTCTCGTGGAGAACGGCCGCAGAAGCAAGAGCCGAGGGCCGGGCTGCACCTTCGCCTTCCGCGCGCGGGCAGCATCAAACTCAGCGGTGCACTCGGGGCTTGCCTCCTCTCCGCTGCACCCCACCATCGTCTTCTCCGAAGCTCGGAGGCTGAAGGGAAGCGCGGTTGCTTCCACAGGGCGCTGCGAGAGGGCTAGGCGGCAGCAGCAGCACAAGCAACTGCCGTGCACCTTCCCCCTTCCCAAGGCCATGACGAGAGTCCAGCAGGCGGGAGAGTGGCAGCCACGCTCGTCTGGCAAGGCCGGGCTAGGCGCACCCGAGCCCGGGGCTCCGCGGCTTCGTTCCTCGCCTGTTCGAACACGCCGGTGCCTCGGTTCTCCCGGCGGCGGACGCTCGTCTGCTTCTCGCCCGGAACACTGCGCCCGGCAGCCAAGCGCTCCAGCGCACTGCTTCTGCCGAAACACGCCTGCGCCGT
Source organism: Lycocorax pyrrhopterus obiensis (assembly GCA_014706295.1). Lineage (NCBI taxonomy): Eukaryota > Metazoa > Chordata > Aves > Passeriformes > Paradisaeidae > Lycocorax > Lycocorax pyrrhopterus. The sequence goes on from JACSVZ010000230.1 coordinate 22,771, forward strand.
GCCCCTCTCCTGCCGAGCGCTACGTACCACCACATTCTGCCTCTCTGCAAGGGTGGTCTGAAAGGAAACGGAAAGCTGCTCGGCTGCGTCCCGCACGGAGAACCGTGCCGGGACGAGCGGCTCGCCCGGCGCTTGCCCCTGACACTTGCGGCAACTCGCGGCCGCAGCGCCTTCCAGGGCCGGTCCGCTTCCCGGCCGCAAGCTGCAGAGCGCCCGTCAGGTGGCGGTGCTGTCTGCCCGCTCCTTCTCGGCTCGAGTGCAGCCCGGGCGCACGCCGCCGTCTCGCAAGGAGCAGGGATCTTGGGCAGACGCCTGGCACAGGAGAACGGCGCCAGGACAAAAGCACGTTCCTCATCCCCCCTTCTCGTGGCCCACATTGTGGTGCTGCCTTGAAAGTCCCGCACATCGAAGCACTCGCCCAGCCAGCGCTTCTCCCCCGGCACATCTCGCTGAGCGACAGCTCCGTGCACAGCGTGCACGCTGCGACTCCGAAAGGGCCTCCTTGTGCCTCGAGCTGAGGGAAAACCGAGCGGGCAGCAGGCACGCCAAAGAGGGGGGGTCCGAGTGGAAGGCCGTGGCTGGGCTTCTCGTCTCTCCAGACAAGGCAAGGCGAAGAACGAAGCCGCAGAGCAGCGGGCTCGCGTGTGCAGCGCACCGAACTGCACAAGTCCGGCAAGGGCTCGTTCACAAGCCGAGTCGCCTGAGAGTGTTCTCGCCGCTCCGAAAAGGACAGCCCAGCCGCCCCGCTTCACCGCACAGCGTGGAGATAAGCACTTTCCTAGTCGTTCAGCGCTGCACAGTGCCTGCAGCTAGAGCTCACCCAGGAGCACGAGTCAAAGCAAGGAAGGCGTTCCGAGAGCACCCCTTCTCCAGGCAGCCTTCCAAAGGCGCACATCACACTGCGGCTCTGTGCCTTTCTTCAGCGACAGACGTCCGCCTTGTTTGCACCCTCGCAGCTCCCGCTGCCAAGCTCCAGCAGCTGCTCTCGTGGAGAACGGCCGCAGAAGCAAGAGCCGAGGGCCGGGCTACTCTCCTGTCTTCTGATTTCACTTTTTAGCATTTGGAAGGTGGAAGTTCTACCACAGCTGCTTGTGCTGCTACCTGTTCCTATTCCAGCTCTTTGGGAAAACAACTGCGCTTCCATTTAATCTCCCACATTCAGAGAACACGATGGTAGATGTAGAGGAGACATACAGATTGCACGGGCGAATTTGATTTTGCTGGCATGTGGCAAGGGAAAGGTGCTGCCCACCACCGGTTTTCTTTTCTAGAGCGTATTTATTGGGGCCTCTGTAACGGAGCTGTGAGAACGGGTAATACAGGACAGTTCATCTATCTTAGAAGGAAGGTGCGTTGTCCTAGTACGTTTTGCATCATTTAAATGCTGCTAGGAAAAATGGCTACTTTAGGAATTTCTTCTGTCCTTACAGTTCCTTCTCTGTAAGGTCTCGCTGTTTGCACTTGTCCACACTGAAGGTGTGTGAAAGTGATTGCCCAGCGGATCATGTTTCTTAGAGAAGGGGGAAGATCAGGAAATGCTTTCTGTTCTGGTACATCTCTCAGTCTGAACTGCAGCTGGAAACTCTTTGCTGTAGTGATGGACTCTGCTACCTGGAGAGAATCTGTTGATGATATCTCTAGAAATAGAGTTGAGAAGGGAAGTGCAAGTCACTAGTGTGCTTCGTCTTGTTTACAGACTGCAAAGGGACTATGAAGGCCAGCGCTGGCTATTTGTTCTTGGAGTTTTTCTTTGGGAGCAAGTCCTGGATGTTTTGAAGGGGTTTGGGGTCTCCGTGAGTGAGAGGGTAAGATGGGACATAGAGCTTGAGAGAAAGTGTACGTGTCCAGTGAGTTCTATGCAGTTCAGTGTGTGCGAGTTACATGAGCATCTGATCAAGCAGAAAAGGTTCTAAAAGAAAGAGGCAGTGCTAGAATTGTCTTTTCTTTTGCAACCTATGAAGAGCCAACAATGAAAAGATTCCTCCTTCTCGTGGCCCACATTGTGGTGCTGCCTTGAAAGTCCCGCACATCGAAGCACTCGCCCAGCCAGCGCTTCTCCCCCGGCACATCTCGCTGAGCGACAGCTCCGTGCACAGCGTGCACGCTGCGACTCCGAAAGGGCCTCCTTGTGCCTCGAGCTGAGGGAAAACCGAGCGGGCAGCAGGCACGCCAAAGAGGGGGGGTCCGAGTGGAAGGCCGTGGCTGGGCTTCTCGTCTCTCCAGACAAGGCAAGGCGAAGAACGAAGCCGCAGAGCAGCGGGCTCGCGTGTGCAGCGCACCGAACTGCACAAGTCCGGCAAGGGCTCGTTCACAAGCCGAGTCGCCTGAGAGTGTTCTCGCCGCTCCGAAAAGGACAGCCCAGCCGCCCCGCTTCACCGCACAGCGTGGAGATAAGCACTTTCCTAGTCGTTCAGCGCTGCACAGTGCCTGCAGCTAGAGCTCACCCAGGAGCACGAGTCAAAGCAAGGAAGGCGTTCCGAGAGCACCCCTTCTCCAGGCAGCCTTCCAAAGGCGCACATCACACTGCGGCTCTGTGCCTTTCTTCAGCGACAGACGTCCGCCTTGTTTGCACCCTCGCAGCTCCCGCTGCCAAGCTCCAGCAGCTGCTCTCGTGGAGAACGGCCGCAGAAGCAAGAGCCGAGGGCCGGGCTACTCTCCTGTCTTCTGATTTCACTTTTTAGCATTTGGAAGGTGGAAGTTCTACCACAGCTGCTTGTGCTGCTACCTGTTCCTATTCCAGCTCTTTGGGAAAACAACTGCGCTTCCATTTAATCTCCCACATTCAGAGAACACGATGGTAGATGTAGAGGAGACATACAGATTGCACGGGCGAATTTGATTTTGCTGGCATGTGGCAAGGGAAAGGTGCTGCCCACCACCGGTTTTCTTTTCTAGAGCGTATTTATTGGGGCCTCTGTAACGGAGCTGTGAGAACGGGTAATACAGGACAGTTCATCTATCTTAGAAGGAAGGTGCGTTGTCCTAGTACGTTTTGCATCATTTCAATGCTGCTAGGAAAAATGGCTACTTTAGGAATTTCTTCTGTCCTTACAGTTCCTTCTCTGTAAGGTCTCGCTGTTTGCACTTGTCCACACTGAAGGTGTGTGAAAGTGATTGCCCAGCGGATCATGTTTCTTAGAGAAGGGGGAAGATCAGGAAATGCTTTCTGTTCTGGTACATCTCTCAGTCTGAACTGCAGCTGGAAACTCTTTGCTGTAGTGATGGACTCTGCTACCTGGAGAGAATCTGTTGATGATATCTCTAGAAATAGAGTTGAGAAGGGAAGTGCAAGTCACTAGTGTGCTTCGTCTTGTTTACAGACTGCAAAGGGACTATGAAGGCCAGCGCTGGCTATTTGTTCTTGGAGTTTTTCTTTGGGAGCAAGTCCTGGATGTTTTGAAGGGGTTTGGGGTCTCCGTGAGTGAGAGGGTAAGATGGGACATAGAGCTTGAGAGAAAGTGTACGTGTCCAGTGAGTTCTATGCAGTTCAGTGTGTGCGAGTTACATGAGCATCTGATCAAGCAGAAAAGGTTCTAAAAGAAAGAGGCAGTGCTAGAATTGTCTTTTCTTTTGCAACCTATGAACAGCCAACAATGAAAAGATTCCTCCTTCTCGTGGCCCACATTGTGGTGCTGCCTTGAAAGTCCCGCACATCGAAGCACTCGCCCAGCCAGCGCTTCTCCCCCGGCACATCTCGCTGAGCGACAGCTCCGTGCACAGCGTGCACGCTGCGACTCCGAAAGGGCCTCCTTGTGCCTCGAGCTGAGGGAAAACCGAGCGGGCAGCAGGCACGCCAAAGAGGGGGGGTCCGAGTGGAAGGCCGTGGCTGGGCTTCTCGTCTCTCCAGACAAGGCAAGGCGAAGAACGAAGCCGCAGAGCAGCGGGCTCGCGTGTGCAGCGCACCGAACTGCACAAGTCCGGCAAGGGCTCGTTCACAAGCCGAGTCGCCTGAGAGTGTTCTCGCCGCTCCGAAAAGGACAGCCCAGCCGCCCCGCTTCACCGCACAGCGTGGAGATAAGCACTTTCCTAGTCGTTCAGCGCTGCACAGTGCCTGCAGCTAGAGCTCACCCAGGAGCACGAGTCAAAGCAAGGAAGGCGTTCCGAGAGCACCCCTTCTCCAGGCAGCCTTCCAAAGGCGCACATCACACTGCGGCTCTGTGCCTTTCTTCAGCGACAGACGTCCGCCTTGTTTGCACCCTCGCAGCTCCCGCTGCCAAGCTCCAGCAGCTGCTCTCGTGGAGAACGGCCGCAGAAGCAAGAGCCGAGGGCCGGGCTACTCTCCTGTCTTCTGATTTCACTTTTTAGCATTTGGAAGGTGGAAGTTCTACCACAGCTGCTTGTGCTGCTACCTGTTCCTATTCCAGCTCTTTGGGAAAACAACTGCGCTTCCATTTAATCTCCCACATTCAGAGAACACCATGGTAGATGTAGAGGAGACATACAGATTGCACGGGCGAATTTGATTTTGCTGGCATGTGGCAAGGGAAAGGTGCTGCCCACCACCGGTTTTCTTTTCTAGAGCGTATTTATTGGGGCCTCTGTAACGGAGCTGTGAGAACGGGTAATACAGGACAGTTCATCTATCTTAGAAGGAAGGTGCGTTGTCCTAGTACGTTTTGCATCATTTCAATGCTGCTAGGAAAAATGGCTACTTTAGGAATTTCTTCTGTCCTTACAGTTCCTTCTCTGTAAGGTCTCGCTGTTTGCACTTGTCCACACTGAAGGTGTGTGAAAGTGATTGCCCAGCGGATCATGTTTCTTCGAGAAGGGGGAAGATCAGGAAATGCTTTCTGTTCTGGTACATCTCTCAGTCTGAACTGCAGCTGGAAACTCTTTGCTGTAGTGATGGACTCTGCTACCTGGAGAGAATCTGTTGATGATATCTCTAGAAATAGAGTTGAGAAGGGAAGTGCAAGTCACTAGTGTGCTTCGTCTTGTTTACAGACTGCAAAGGGACTATGAAGGCCAGCGCTGGCTATTTGTTCTTGGAGTTTTTCTTTGGGAGCAAGTCCTGGATGTTTTGAAGGGGTTTGGGGTCTCCGTGAGTGAGAGGGTAAGATGGGACATAGAGCTTGAGAGAAAGTGTACGTGTCCAGTGAGTTCGATGCAGTTCAGTGTGTGCGAGTTACATGAGCATCTGATCAAGCAGAAAAGGTTCTAAAAGAAAGAGGCAGTGCTAGAATTGTCTTTTCTTTTGCAACCTATGAACAGCCAACAATGAAAAGATTCCTCCTTCTCGTGGCCCACATTGTGGTGCTGCCTTGAAAGTCCCGCACATCGAAGCACTCGCCCAGCCAGCGCTTCTCCCCCGGCACATCTCGCTGAGCGACAGCTCCGTGCACAGCGTGCACGCTGCGACTCCGAAAGGGCCTCCTTGTGCCTCGAGCTGAGGGAAAACCGAGCGGGCAGCAGGCACGCCAAAGAGGGGGGGTCCGAGTGGAAGGCCGTGGCTGGGCTTCTCGTCTCTCCAGACAAGGCAAGGCGAAGAACGAAGCCGCAGAGCAGCGGGCTCGCGTGTGCAGCGCACCGAACTGCACAAGTCCGGCAAGGGCTCGTTCACAAGCCGAGTCGCCTGAGAGTGTTCTCGCCGCTCCGAAAAGGACAGCCCAGCCGCCCCGCTTCACCGCACAGCGTGGAGATAAGCACTTTCCTAGTCGTTCAGCGCTGCACAGTGCCTGCAGCTAGAGCTCACCCAGGAGCACGAGTCAAAGCAAGGAAGGCGTTCCGAGAGCACCCCTTCTCCAGGCAGCCTTCCAAAGGCGCACATCACACTGCGGCTCTGTGCCTTTCTTCAGCGACAGACGTCCGCCTTGTTTGCACCCTCGCAGCTCCCGCTGCCAAGCTCCAGCAGCTGCTCTCGTGGAGAACGGCCGCAGAAGCAAGAGCCGAGGGCCGGGCTACTCTCCTGTCTTCTGATTTCACTTTTTAGCATTTGGAAGGTGGAAGTTCTACCACAGCTGCTTGTGCTGCTACCTGTTCCTATTCCAGCTCTTTGGGAAAACAACTGCGCTTCCATTTAATCTCCCACATTCAGAGAACACCATGGTAGATGTAGAGGAGACATACAGATTGCACGGGCGAATTTGATTTTGCTGGCATGTGGCAAGGGAAAGGTGCTGCCCACCACCGGTTTTCTTTTCTAGAGCGTATTTATTGGGGCCTCTGTAACGGAGCTGTGAGAACGGGTAATACAGGACAGTTCATCTATCTTAGAAGGAAGGTGCGTTGTCCTAGTACGTTTTGCATCATTTAAATGCTGCTAGGAAAAATGGCTACTTTAGGAATTTCTTCTGTCCTTACAGTTCCTTCTCTGTAAGGTCTCGCTGTTTGCACTTGTCCACACTGAAGGTGTGTGAAAGTGATTGCCCAGCGGATCATGTTTCTTCGAGAAGGGGGAAGATCAGGAAATGCTTTCTGTTCTGGTACATCTCTCAGTCTGAACTGCAGCTGGAAACTCTTTGCTGTAGTGATGGACTCTGCTACCTGGAGAGAATCTGTTGATGATATCTCTAGAAATAGAGTTGAGAAGGGAAGTGCAAGTCACTAGTGTGCTTCGTCTTGTTTACAGACTGCAAAGGGACTATGAAGGCCAGCGCTGGCTATTTGTTCTTGGAGTTTTTCTTTGGGAGCAAGTCCTGGATGTTTTGAAGGGGTTTGGGGTCTCCGTGAGTGAGAGGGTAAGATGGGACATAGAGCTTGAGAGAAAGTGTACGTGTCCAGTGAGTTCGATGCAGTTCAGTGTGTGCGAGTTACATGAGCATCTGATCAAGCAGAAAAGGTTCTAAAAGAAAGAGGCAGTGCTAGAATTGTCTTTTCTTTTGCAACCTATGAACAGCCAACAATGAAAAGATTCCTCCTTCTCGTGGCCCACATTGTGGTGCTGCCTTGAAAGTCCCGCACATCGAAGCACTCGCCAGC